>JAANSQ010001064.1:0-17007 GCA_036850885.1 Lepidocyrtinus dapeste | reverse complement strand
GATGTAACCCTTTCAAATCTTTATGAAGCTACGTCTCTATCTGCTTTAAAGCATTTATTGCTAATGATGAATGAATGCCCATTATGTTTTATGGTATTTACTCTTTACTCCAAGGATAACATGAAACAACAATTGCAGATAATTTTGATTTGTCAATTCTTTTTTCTCTGACTTTTAAAGACGAGAAGAAATCAATGCCATGGTGCAAGAGAAAACGATAAGGTATTATTACAAACTGTTAAACACGTGACTTTTCTAACGTTAGTTCATGTTACATTCTAAGGTTTCTAAGACTAAAATAGGTAAAGGATTTTCAAAGCGTCATTAATCATCATCACTTGCTGAAACTTTCATTTCGGAAGCCAGAATACCTGTAGAGGATAAGAATATGTTGAGTTTGCTAAAGAAAACTTTGCAGATTTGCTAAATTCTATCCCCTAGGAGTCTATAAAACATATTAACTCACCATGTTACTACAAGCGCTTGCCATCATCATAAACTTGGGATTAAACCTGATACACTGAACCGCCCCGGAATGTTGATCACCTTGTAACACGCAAATCTGTCAAAAACAAAATAGACAGTAAAAATATTTAACGTTCCAAATAATGAAAGCGATGGGGGAATCTCTATGATTTAATTATGAACCTTAGATCCAGTCTCAGCATTCCAGCCGTGAATTAGCCCATTTTCTGATCCCGAAAGTACATATTGAGAGTCTGGAGTAAAGGTAGCCTCCAAAGCCAGTTTCTTGCTGTTTGCGAATCCAGTAAGGGTTTCTAACGGGGTTCCCTCGAAAGACTCAACCAGCCGAATTACTGGACCATGGGTGCAAATCATGATGGACTTTCCATTCGGACTAAATTTCAATGACGCCCACTTTTCGGCAAGAGGATACCGGAATGTACCGAAGGAACCCTATAATAATAAGACGTTATCAATGTAACTTATGTTTCAATAGGATGATTTCCAAAGTGAAAGTTAGAAAGACCATGTAAGCTTCAAGATCACCTTGTCATAAGTACGTAAATCGTAGAGGTTGATAATTTCGGAGTCAATTCCCACAGCGAATATAAGTCCCTCAGGATCAAACTCTGCAACGGGAGTGCCCTTGAGATTCATAAGTCCTTGACAATTGGGTGAGCGCAAATCCCACAGGCGCAGTGTTTTGTCTTCTGATCCTGACAGGAACAAGTCGTTTACAGGAGACGTCTTCAAAGTCGTTACTTTGTTTTTGTGTCCCGGAAAGTAGCGTAGGTACTTGTTGTCATGAAGGGATAAATACCGAATGGTATCTAAAATCCATTTCAATCAAAATCTAGCTGTCAATTAAACCAGTAATATAATTCAGTCTGCGAAGACACATACCATCTATCTTAGTCGAGCTGTGGAGAATCGCATTCTTTGCGTGAGTGAAATGGATCTGGGCAACTCCGTACTTTTTGCTGTTTAGAGCGTGCTTGCGCCTTTACGATAAACAATTATCTCAAATTAAATGATTCACTGTTTCACCTTTGAGTATACCTTACATATTAAAATTTTGCTTACTTGATTACTTACCTTCCAGTTTTACAATCGTAAATGACGATTTGGTCATCGTCCGTAGCTGAAATGAGGAACTCTCCAGAAGTTGAAAAGTCAATGCTGTTGATGCACTCAATATTCTCCCGGAAGACTTTAGTCGCGCATAAATTCTTGACAGACTCATCATTAATGGGAATACTATTCTCGCCTTTCTCTCTAGGGTCTTTGACTTCAATGTCAACTTCCGTCCTGAGTGCCTCCGCCATTTTCTAAGGCTTCAGCTATTGCTCATTAGTTTCACTTGCGGACTGATTTGCAAAAACTCACAACTCAAAGTAAAAAAACGAAAAAATAATTTTTCAGGTCACGGTGAACAAAAGGAAGAGGATTTTATTTTTAAACAGTTCAGACACAAAATATAGTAATAAAATTAAACTCGAATCTTGAATACTTATTTTGGAACAGCAGAACTTATTCCCCTTCATAAACTAAAAGGCTAGCTGGCTTCTAGGTAAAATTCAAATACACAAATTTTGCCGCCTATTTACTTATGCATGAATGCGTGTGGAATTGAAACGAAAACATAAACAAAAGCGCTCTCCTATATCTGTAATGTAATATGTAGGCTTATATTAATTGTGTTTATTAGTATTATTTAACATGAAACTAAATACCAACATAAATGCTAAAAACATTTTAATAGATTTTATTGAAGGCGTCAGCTGATGGGCCTGTTCATATTTCCTACTTTTGCAGCCAAGGCATTCAAGTCTTCTTCAAGTTCTTCAGCATCCAGCAACAATTTAATTTGAGCTTGGACTGGGAGGCTCTTCCGTCGTCTATCTGACATGGCTAGTGATTGGGTTGATGATGAAGCCGTTGCAAGTACCGGATCGGTCCGCTTCGACGTTTTTCGCGCCTTCCTAGTCGCCGTGGGCTTATCTGAGCCTGGACTTTCCAGTAAATCCAGTGTGTCACAAGTATACCTACGAAGCTCGAGTTGTTTCATTTCCTCTTCTAAGTTCCGGATGAGCCCTTCTTTCAGCTCAAGTTTTTTCTCCTCGAACTCTCTGATGATTGCAAGTCTTTCCTCGAAAAAATCCTGCTCGATACGATCCACTTCATTCTGACGAGAAACTTCATTTAAGCTGCGTCTGTTAATTTAGAAAGTTATTTTTAGTTATAAAATTATAATAAATGATGATAAATTCCGGAGTAGAAACTTCATGTGTGGTACCAAACCAAGTGTCCGTACCGCTTTTCAAAGTCCTCTTTAAGGTCAGCCACGCGCTTTTTAATTTTCACTAGCTTCAAACCATTAACGCCCTTCAGCTCAAGCTTGGTTAGATCCGCCTTTAACTTAAAAAGCCGATCCTTACAAGCACTAACATTTAAAAAAAATCATTATCATTGTCTCCTCAACCATCAACATTAATCAGGATACGATTGATATTTCCTTACCGCTTTTTTAACTTAGGTTTCACCATAGGAGCAGCAGCGGGTAGGATATTAATTACCTGACAGTCCCCATTTTCACTTGCGTCATCTGTTTCTTCACCTTCACCAAGAGGTTGAACCTGGTCCATATTAAGTCTTACGTAATGCGGTTCATCTATAAAAGAACCGGGTGACGATGTCTGATCCCTATCTTCTACTTGGTCACTGATCCCTCTCATAAGTTCCCATTTCGTTTGAATAGAACTCTTTGCTGGAGTAGAAGGCGCATTCCAGTTAATAACAGAAGAAGCCATTTTCTCTTACGTTAGTTTGAATATCTGCCAATTTTAAGTCAAAAAATACGAGTCTTTGCAAAACAGTTTTCCGTCATTCCATCTACGTCTAAACGGGAATATAAACAAGCAAGGTTTTTTGCTTTTACAAAACACTTCAAGAATGAATGAAAGATGCTTGACCAACTCGTGTTTGTACGGTGGCGCTCGCAACTGCTAGCTGCTGGTGATTAAGAGTTCTTACGGAAAAAACAGTTTTATGTCGATTGTTGGGACGTACAATTGTTCGAACAAAGACAATATACAATGCTTTGGTATAATAATATCAACTTTTTTGGGATATTTATTATCAAGCAGATCCAATCAAAATAGTTATTTTGGTAAAGTCAGCAGTAACGTATTTAGTTAAATCTAATCAAATGTGTAAGTAAATACTTTGAGTCATTCTATTTTTTAATTTACTAACAGCATAACATGAGCATGCAAACATGCGGAGGTGTTATTTTAATTTTTGACCATATAATCCTATATCAGATCGGTTCGAGGAACTCGTAGTCCAATTGGTGAATCATCAAGGCGTACATATAAACGGCGAAACGCTGCCCCAGAAGCTGAACAAATTTCCAGGCGAATGCACCTCCTATCATTCCAAGTAGGATGTAGTTTGGCATCGCAAAAATGATCGCTAACGTGATGCAAACGGAATGGAACACTAATTGGAATCGAACCACCCAGAGAGGAAACTCTGTGTTTATATGTGATAGTAAGCATCCCTAAATAAATTTAAAAAATATTAATATACAAGCTTATCGTCAAATACAAGGATAACAAAACCGATTAATTTTGAAGTAATTTGTTTTTACATTTGGAAAAATTATCTGAGACTGAAACATTACCAGCTCCACGGAAAACAAGGTAATACCCCAGGTGCCTATGACATTAAAAATTACTCTTGTAAATACAAACTAACGAAATATCAATCATAATTTGGTTCTTACGTTCGTGACTATAAGATTCATTGATCAGAGACAGTTCCCCAACAATACATAATGCAGTTAAGACTCCTCCAATGAGCTGAAAAGTATTAAGTACAAATATTTTCATATTTTCCTCCTGATTAATAAATCATCATCTCCTCGTTCTCATTAAATAAAAATTCGCGGATGATTTATTACTCATTACCATGTCAAAAATTTTGGAGTACGTCATTCTTCTCAAGTGCATTAAAGTAATTAGCTTTTCTTGGAATTCTCTTGGGTCCGTTGGCTGTGGCGATGGTCTTCTAACATGCTGTTTAGAACGTTTATGTTTTCTTGTCGTTTTCGAAACTATACTTCCCCGAGAGACTATTAGCGAATCAGGCCTGGTGGAACTAGAAGGTTTAGGGGCTCCCGCAGTTTCGTCTACGTTTATTATTACGACATTCGGACTGTTTGGTGGAGTTGATGGAACCTTGGGGTCGGTTTCGGTGTAAAGTTTCAAGGTGTTGAAAAGGGCATGACTGGTTGAAGGTTTTTCATTGTCTGAAATTCCTGTACTTAATTTGTTTGCATTTGTTTGAGCAGAACTTGAAGATGCAACCTGAGTTCCTGGAGTTTCCGTGGAAACTGTTTCCGAAGATGGAATTGCAGTTTCTGAAGTTTCCGCGGAAACTATTTCCAAACTATTACTTGGCTGTCCAGCACTAGCACTTGTAGAAGGCACTGGAGTTTCTGAAGTTTCTACAGTTTCCAAATTATTCCTCTGCGCAGAACTAGGGCTAGTAGAAGTGGTTGGGGTCTCGTCGTTATTTGGATTCATATTTTATAGGCCTAAGCCTTATCAAAAAATGATTCTTACTAATTTCCAAATTTTTGAAACTTTTGAAGAGTTGCCTACACATGAAAAAATGATCTATTTTCAAGATTGCTGCTGGACAACTGTTTTCTCAAGCATGGATTCGTAGAAGTTGCTGATAAAAGTCAGAAAAGACGTCATTCATCATTCCCTACTCTGACTTGCATATTCTAAGTATTCCGTAAAGCCTGAAGAGTTGACTGGATAAGATCGCATGTATTTTAGACTGCTGATAAAGAGAACTGTACCGTTCTTTTATTTCTCATTACTTGGAAAAATAAGTTTTGATAAGAAGTATGACTAATTGAGCATTAATTTATAAATTTTCGTAGCTTGCTGGGGCGATATGGACAGTTTGATCTTAAATCAACTTCACAGTTTCAGTCTGCATTTAATATATCTGGTATATAAGCTTATATTGACTACAAATTTGGTCCTCTTATTTTGTCCTTTACTTCAAAGCAGTGTAGCAAGCTTACATCAATTTATGTGACTTGACCTTTTACTCATTTTGAGTGTTATACGATAGGAAGGCGAAAGAACAAAGAGCACAGAAAACATATCACATCAAGCAAAATTAAACTTTCCAGATACGAGGCATGAAAAATAGATTACCATGTCTTAGGTCTGGGTACCAATCTTCCATCCTTTTGGGTCGGACCGATTCTCCACTCCGGGAATTAATCCGGAGACAAGGCGTGCGTTCGGTTCTCATTTCTTTTTGACAATTCCTGATAAGATCGAAAAAGGACCGGCCCCTCATTCGCTCTCAATCTTATTGCTTCTCACTTCACCCCGAAATTTTTTGATTAGGATACACCCCAAAGCACCTACATTTATTCTGCTTTCAGTTAGAAATACTTGAATTCATGCATCATTTAATTTGTAGTTTACAGATATTCTGTTTGAGATCAATTTTTTTAATCTATAATACTCTATTTAAAGCCCATATGAAGTCGATAAAAGCCCCACACCTTTCAATTCTGTCAATCAAATTATGTTGCGATTCTACATTTTTAGCAGAATCAAATCAGCCAAACGTTCAACTGCAAACTGAATGAATCTTAGGGCCGTAGAAACCTCAAAGTAGTTACTCATCCCCATGGAAATTTTTACAGGGGCAAGCGAGGACACATTTTGCCTTCGGAGTTTCCTCTGAATCACATTTTCTCCCTGTCTCATTCTAAAAGACCGTATTTCCATAAGCTTTCTGTAGGATATTTTATGTACACTTCCAGCTCCTCCAAAGATCATCAACTGAGTAGGAATAGACTCCAGAAAGGCTATCGTAATGAAGGCTACTCCAGCCATTGGAGTTGATAATTCTTTTGTCCTTTTGAGCATCGCATTAAATATTACGTACAAGAGGAATGTTTGATAAAATGCTACCATAGATGCGTTTGCAAACATTACGGAGGAGTAAACTTCATTGAACATCGTTGCCAGAAGTTGTATTCGCCGGTACATCAAATACACCCTTGATTCATTTCGATGTGCCCTGAAAATTATTTTATCAAATTAAGTTTCAATATTCAATATGATTTTTATATGAATCTGGTGGAGTTCTTACTGACGCTCATACCTTAAAAACATCTTGAGCAATGATGTCAACCAATAGCACCCTCCGAAAATATGTACCAAGGTTACTGCTCCATAAGTCATTATAGCTCTCCAATATACAACGTGAATCCAAGTTTGGGATATGACTATGAATATCATCACTAGCGTACCTCTATCTTCGCACAGCCCCATCCAAATATTCACAGCAGCGATGGTATTTGGTGGTGAGCAATGTCGGAATCCAGAACCAAGTCCAGCAACCCAAGGGGAAACCTTGCAGAATATAATTGTAGTCTGTACAACCGCTTCAGCAAGTTTCTGCCCCGTAATAGGAAGTCCACGACTTGTCCCTTTACAAACCCCCAAAAATTCAAGAATTTGAAAGTAGTTCAATCATTTCAATCTGTTTTTTCTTTGAATTTGGCGCCTTACGGTTTCTCCTTAGACGTTTTTCTTCGGCGATCACTCCATTTAGAAAAGCCACCCAGTTCTCCGCTTTCACCGTTAAAGACCAGAATGCAATGATAGCAGCACAAGAGGCTATTGTATTAATTGAGGATATGCTTGAGTTTGCAATATTTCCACCTCGCCAGTAAACTCGTGAGGAGTAAAGATTCAGAAATGTTTGAATCGTAAGAAGACATGACCAGAGAAGTTTGGCAGATTTTTTTAGATGAATTACACAAGCTCGTTTTTGACGCTTATCCCATCCCACAGACAGTCCAGGAAATCCACAAGTGTCCTTGTATAGCTTTATTAGGTTCGGAAGAAAGAAATTGTGAACTAACAACATTTTCGTCGTATTTAACTTGGAAGTAAACTTAAACTCTGACCTGAGCTGAGAACTATTCATATTTGAAACAACAGAAAGTTGTCTGACATTAAGAACACCAGAAATACTAATAATTCATACATGATTTATTAGCTGATAATGTGAAGCTTTTATGTACGCAATGACTTTGATGTGTCTGTCCGACAGTTTGTCCATTCGCGTCATAAATCCCGATCTCGAGCGCATAATGTATTGCATGCATAACTATTCGTTTCGAATTTGGTGCATGATTCATGATTTGATCGCATGGCCATTCGAGAAGGACGCGACTATAGCTTTTCGTTGAGATGGCAACTTACCGTTAAATTTTGTCCTAGTGAATGTGATTTATTGGGCCTGAAATTTCGTTGAAAGCCCTTTTTCAATTCAATAGCCTTTGCAAACCTTTAACGTTCGAATTACTTTGGCACAGATACGTTGACACAACTGGAAATTAATTTGTACTATATTCTAGCAGATTGTTCCCCAAAAACGCTAATCTATTGGGTTTAATTTAAATGACGTCAATCGTTCAGCCATAAACTATTTCGAAACTGTCTATTCTACTTCTAGACTTTACCCGATTCCACACGTGGCCTTTTTTGTGTAAAATTAATTAAAATGAGCATCAGTTTTCCCCTGCTCCGTGTAAACTTGTTTATCTCGTGGGTCATGATATCGGATTACTCGTTCTATAGTAAACAAATTTTAATGTATTTATCAAATATTTTATGCCTGAAAATTCATCGCTATCACGGAAAGTAATATCTAGTATAAAATAATAAAATATAACCACTATTTCCAAAAACTTAACATTTTGAAGTAATACTCCAGAAGTCTTGATTCCTGCGGTGGAAAAGCTGTCTGTATAATTGACCCATTGAATTTGAATTCCAGGCCGGAGATTCGCACTCGCCTCAGGCCTTGTATAATGGTATATTTTCCTAGGATTATTTAAAAATCACTTAACTGTATTACCACGAAAAATAATGAAAATTTTATTTCTATATGAAATGGACTCTCCAAACAAGAGACTCTCAAAAGCTAAGTTAAAATAAGTATAAGGTACATCCAAGACACAAGGACAGCATAATATTATCCTCCCACCTCCAACTCATTTGATAAATTAAAATATAGCTTAGAGCTCCTAGTGAATCATGATACCACCAAGAAGTGTGAATCATAGACGCAGCGGATTTTTCCCAATTCATTTCCAATCGTCCTTGAAACAAGACATGACTACGTTTTGGCTAGTACTCCTGCTCCTTTTGCTCCAAGCAAAAGCCAGGGAAGAAACAACTGTTCCTAATCATCTCTTTAGGACATTGCTGCCATACTTCCGGGAAAATTCTGAGAAATATGTACTCTGGCTACATTCTCAAAACTCAGTCTTAAAAGAGACACTTGATAACGATATTTCGTTAGAAGGCATAAGAACTTTTGTGTACTTCTCACATCCAAGATCTGATAGACTGGAACGCTCTGCGGGTTACAGATTTTCGCAGCCGTACAATATTGTAGTTGCCACTTTCCATCTGGACTGGAAAAGTTCAGGTTCACATCCACTGGTCTTTTTGAACCTATATAACCTCGTATTATTCCCCACATCGGTATTCGTCTTTTTGGTTTTCGATGAGAATAACAAGCTAGTCACACGCTCCTCCCTTGATACCCCTGTGGAGGATACGTTCCAAGCTACTAGGCTCCACATTCACAGCTCAGTAGAGAAGGTCCCCCCCGATGGTAAACTACTTAGGTTCTCTTTGGCCTGCGGGGGTTACTGTGACCCTACCAATGAGAAAAGAATTTACACCTTGGATTCATCCACCATACATTCGTTCTTCGGAGACCCAGTGAGACAACACAAGATCCTCTTCCGAAATGGGAATGGTCAACGTGCCTACGCCATTATCAACGCAAGGATGCAACACTACTTCTGGCCTGAAGCTTTCGGCCGGCAAAGATATGCATGTGCTGACCTACTTCTAAAATCTAAGCTGATGTACTTTTGTGACAACCACATCATGTCGACCATTTATTTGGCGCGAGTTCACAACATGTCCGTTCCTTTGCTTTCTTTCCAGAACCCAAAAGAGTGGAACTATTTGCCTTTGGATGAACGTAGCCAATCAATTATTTCCAATCTGGTCCCCTTGTTGATAGAAAACAACGGAAATCATGACACGAGAATGTATGCTGCAACGACTCTCCGATATTCACTTTCTGACTCAGATATAATCTTTTACTGCGTACGGGAGAAAGCTGAAGGAATGCTAAATGCAGGTGTTTGGACCGGAGGGTTTACCAATGACATGTGGGTGTGGCTTCTTCTCCTAGTGATGGTTTGTACGATTGCTCTAGTATACCTGAAACATGGTCGGTCTGGAATGAAGTTGCTGTTTGCTGAGTTCTTAAATATTCTAAAAATGTTTGTCGACCAGAGCGTCTCTCTCCATAAGAATGTGAACGGAATCTACATTGCATTAGGATGTCTCACAATTCTTACAACAAACTTGTACTCAAACTCCATTACCAGCTTGATTGTTGTCAAGATACCGGAGAAGGGTTACCGCACCCTAGAGGAGTTTTTGCAATCAGGTCGCCTAATTGCCATTCACCCTAGTTTGTCGAATAATGCTTCAAAAAGCATGTATCAAGATATATGGGATGCGAAACGAATCAACAAGTCAATTTCAGAAGTATTTTATGTAACGGAAGTCGCCAAGACAATGGATGCCGTGTCGACCCTACTAGGTAAAGGGTTTGCTCATATCATCCGATGGCAAGAGAAAAACATGTTTATACCGTACCTCACCAGGGGAGTAAATACTGGGAATGAAAGTCAAGGAACGAAGCGTTGTCTCAAGGTTGAAGAGCAGTTCAATTCACGCATTCGATTTTGGCAGGTGAACACCAAGAATAGAGACTGGCTACTGGAGACAATCGAAAGAATACATCAATCAGGACTAAGGGATAAAATCATGGAATGGTCAGACTGGGCTGGGAATCTAGTGGAAGGTTTACTTCAAGCCCAGGAAGAAGGAAAGGAAAAGCCTGTGGTTCAAAATGATGTTATCGATCTGCAAAAGCTACTCCCTCCCCTGATCTTCTTTACCATTTGCTGCACATGCTGTTTTGGTACATTCATTTTTGAAGTATTCGAGGCGAAAAGTTTACTTCAAATGTATTGTCGACCGAGGTCGAATAAGTTTCAAAATTTTGGCCAAAGTTTTTGCTTTAATGTGAAGTCTCTTAAGAGGGCATTCATTCGAAGAATTCGTTTTAGAACTGGGAGAGTATTAGCTATGGAACTTAAATAAGAATGAGAAAAGTAACGCTTTACATAATTTTCATTTCATTTAAACTGAGAGCAACTTAAATATTTAGATGGCTTGGTAAATTCGTTCACATTAAAAAAAATTCCCTAGGTTTCTTATACAAACAGTACAACGTGTTATATTTGAAGTCACTCAGGCGCTGGCGTACAGATGGACAGACGGACACATATCAAACTCAAAATGTGACCTTATTGGCTTAGCTATTCATTTAATAAACTTATCATCTGCCTTCGCACGTGAGAGTGAGTGGATGAATCAACATTTTATGTGAAGGTACCTAAAATCGAGAATATATACCATTCGTAATCAATCAGTTTTCGGAAAAATAATTTTAACTGATATGTTTAGAAAAACTTGCTAGGTAATCAATTAAAAGTACCTGTAGTAATGGTCAAGCAAAATTAATTTGGTCACATCTCCCCATTTTCGCCGGTGTATGAGGACGCTTCACGTTTCTGATGTAAAAACTTATCTGAAAGCTTAAGTTTTAATATATTTAATAGGTTTAATTAATGAATACACCATAAAAAACTACCTTATTTCTTTTATCATTTATTTTGACTTGATTGTAAACCTACTAGCGTATTTAAAATTAAACTATAACACTGATAAACTCAAGCGTTAGGTATTTGATTACATTTAGCATCCAAGTTTTTCGAATGTAATTAATTCATTTCCAGTAAAAAAAAAGAAATTAACCAAATGTGAAAAGATTCCTAACCATGAATTTACTTATACTGGCCGATGTACAAAATTAATTGGGTTATGGGTAATATTTTAGTTTATACTTATTATACGAAAAGAACATCTTGAACATTTCATTCTTTTTTGATTTGATCAAAGCGAACTATAGTTAAAAATAATTTTAACAATAAAACATTTTATCATGAAATATTTACATGCGCAAACTTTTTTTGTCCGGCTTGAATAAATATTAAGACAGGATGTTAACTAAACCGCATCAGCAGATATTTAGCAGAGCAGGTTACGTAACAAAAATTATGGGAAATTGGGGAACTGATGTTCGTCCGGAGAGGTTTACTTTAGCCGCAGTCCATGATTGACATCAATCGCCCTAACATCTCAATAAATAAATTCTCTTCATTTTTTATAAAATGAATAAAGTGACTCTCCGATTACTCCTGGTCTTTGCTTTTGGAGTCGCCTCGATATCGGCTGGTACTTAAGAGAATTTAGTTAACTTACTGAAATACATTTAGACTGATGAATTTATTCCAATTTTTAATTCAGGGTCAAGATATAAACGAGGAGCTGGAGACTGCAGGGGCGGATCTGATCGATATGAGACAATCTGGAACACCGACATGAGCAACGGCTTCCGTTCTGCTGCAGTGAGAGATTGCATCCAACAACTTAGTCGAGAGGGAGGCTTCGGTTCTTGGGGTTGTAGGCATGCTTCATCGGGACCTTGTAGGTGCACTGTAGACGCAAGTTTCATCTGGAATTGGGGTGGAACCTTTAATGATGCCAGAGGTCATCTTGAGAGGGGTACTAATAATTACCAAAGTATCGAGGCGGAGCGATACGAAGGGAAAATGTATTTGACTTATACATGCTGAGTAGTCATTGTAATATCACAAAAGATTTGATATCTGTTAATATGAAATTTTCTTACCTAAATTAAATCCAATGATGCATAATATTTCCGATTTTGATTGAAAATTAATACATTATAAATTTATTATGATATTTATTTTATTACGTACGTAACTTAAATTCGCATTGCAATACCCCTTTGGCTTGTGGTTTTGCCCGGATGTCACCAAAACGAAATTGCCACCTCAATTTCTCATAACATACAGCATGTTTTCTTTAAAAACCTTATAATTTACATACTTTGTGGTTAAATCCAACAATTTTATCATATTTTCTTTAAATGAGCTACCTATTCCCGGATTGATTTCCCGGAACTTTCCTCCCACAACACGTGGCTTAAGCACATAGGATGAAAACCACAACGGTTTCGGTATTCCATTTTAAATTAATTCTACGATTTGACTTTTTGTAATTCTTGTGAAGTGGGGCGCACCCAATTTAATCATCTCGTATTCACTCCGAGCTTCAGTACAATTTAAGAATGAGTTCATTCCCGTTTTAAATATCAGCCCTGAATAATCAAAGCTCCCTCATTATATTTATTCGCATTTTATAGGTCATGGCGAAGTTGTTTGTCCTGCTCATTACAGCGTTTGCTGTTTGTGCCGCTCTGGTTCAATTAACTAGTGGCGCAGGTACGCTGAATTTTCTAAACCATAAACTTACAAAAATGTGCAATTGATTTTTCTTTTTTAATTCAAGCCGGTGACTGCAAAACCAGCGGAGGACGGTACGAGTCTATATGGAACAATGATATGAGTAACGGGCATAACGCTCGCACAGCGAAGGCTTGTCTACAGAAGCGTAGGGATTCCTGCCGAGGATGTTTCGGCCGTTCTGGTTGTGGCTCAGATCGTGTAGGTTCTTGCCATTGTACTGTATCTTCCTCAACCATCTGGAACTGGGGTGGTACCTTAGATGACGCCATAAGAAATCTGGAAAGAGACACCAACAACTTTCTCAGCGTTGAAGCAGAGCGCTACGAGGGAAACATGTACGTGACCTACACATGCTACTAATTCCCAGGGTTGTATAACGTTTGAGTTACCCCATGATTATCAAAAACGGTTATAAAAATTATGAATGTCATATAATGAGAAATAAAAAGTAAAACTAGTTATGATTGCATGCATACAAATTTATATGTTGACTTTATTCATTTTACCGCTTCCTTGAATTCAAGCAGTTTACAAAAGCGAATAATTTAAAACATCCCAATTGTCATTAAATTGTTGAAAAATGTATGGACTTAGCAAGTGTAAGTTAAATACATTTGACCCTCACGACGTTCCGCCTCCTTGCTACTGAAGTTATTAGTGTCTCTCTTGAGGTTATTCAAGGCATCCCTAAAAGTACTTTCGTAGTTCCACGGGTGCATCAAATTCGAATCCATCGTACATCTACACCTCCCAAAGTCTTTAGTGTAGCAACCCCACCGAAGATTTCGTCCTATTTCATCTCGCCACTTTAGATCCTTCTCCAAATCTCGGAAACAAGCTTCCACTCTCCAAGACTCACGGCCGTTGCTCATGTCAGTGTTCCAGTGAGTTATGTACTGACCGGAGTTTCCTTTGCAGTCTCCTGCAGCCCCATGGCAACCTAAGTATTAAAATAAAAAACCTTACTAACTAACCACCTAGTGAAGCTTTTACTACGATTGAAAATTACGGGGCAAAGGGAGACTAACCTTTGCTTATGGCCAAAGCAAGAACCACCACCAGAGCTAGCTTAAATGCTCCCATTTTTGTTTTGATTAGAAGCAATTGATTTATTATTCTCAGCAGGAAGCTAACTCAAGTTACTCTAGCAAATTGGTACTGACTATCGAAAAATTACAGGCGTGAAGTTTATTCCATTAATTAAATTAAATGCTTTACATCAAGAAGGAAAAGTCACAGTTCTTGCCGCCGCACCGGCCGCAGAAATTTCCATTTTGAATGACCACAATTAGTCTCAGCTTGGTTATCCGGAACGCTACAACATACACAGTTTTGCGATATGGTTATTTGATAAAGAAGGGATTTTAATCGTTTATTCATCACCTCCAGAAAATGGGAAGAATACACAAAGAAAATTTTGGGGCTTAAAAGTTCTGGACAATGCAAGGAAAACCTTGAATATAAATATTTTATTAGGTTCCGCCAAAATTTTCATGTCTTTAAAAATATTTAATTTTATGTAAGAATTTATAATCTAAAATGTTTTATAAAAAATTTCTATCATATTTCATATGCACATTAGCCAAGGGCAATCAAATGGGGTACATTGAGATTGTATTGAAGCAAAGTTTTTTTGGAAAATAGAAAACACTGAAAAGTTCATTATTTAAATTTAACTTCCTGGTTGTTCAGAAAATACATTTAATACCTTTTATACGAACCTCTTTTAGGTCAACTTTTCATTTAAATAACTTGTTTTTCTATTTTCCGATATTTAAAAACCAAAAGGAATAAAAACATGTCGGACTGATATGATATGCTTAGCCTAGATAACATTTGTGGAAAAAACATGGAAATTCAAATGGTATGGAGCTGGAGAACCTCTAAGTTGTCAATAATTCATCCAGCAACGATAAATTATGTATGAATCCTAAAACGTTTATATTCCGAAAGTAAAATTGAAACCAGTTTTGTCATGCTCAAGTTGGAGTGGAGCTAAAGCCCATTAATTTATATCAAAATTCATCACTGACATCAATTGACAAAATTAATTATCATGGACATGAATCACACACTGGCCTTGTACGCTGTTGAACTGCAGCAAAGACTCTGGAAGTGTAATCTTCACCCCCGTTTTTGTTTGAGATGGAATAAATCCCTTCAGAAAATGTCCCCAGAGCAATCGAAAGGTAGACTGTTGTGGATGATGGTGTACCATATTGTAATATTTTTTCCGTTACTGGTTGTCTTGCTCTATCTCTTTATGCTTGGACTATGGAAGCCGAAAATGAACCACTTCATGTATTGGACTATGAATGGAGCTTTCGCAATAGCACTTATTGCTGGACTGAACGTGGAGAGCATATTGATTCCAGGAGTGTCAGACATTTCCTACGGTTTCAATCAACTCCTGTCCACCCAGGAAACATTGAAAGCTGGAAGAGGAAGACATAAGCTAGGCCGCCGGAAGGTTAGGAGAGATCCTTGGAGAACACGCAATCGCAAGCTTCCTACCAAGTTTTATGAGTGGGCGGAGTCAAACCCTCTACGAAGAGGTAAGTATTGACTATTTCGTAAATTTTGGAAAGCTAAACCAGTTTATTCCTTTCGTAGGTATCTTGTCCTTCATTACTGGCAAGGAGACTGACCCTGTCGGCGTGATAATTTGTATGATAGTCATCTTCTTGGAAATATTTCCCTACATGATAACACTCAACGGTTTGTACATGTACTTCAAAGGAATTCGAATGGATCCAATATCCACCATATTGATATGCTTTCCTAGAACTTCCCAACATTTTGAATTCGTATTAGACTCTTGGTCATATTTGCTAGCAACCCGAATTTATTATTTATGCTTCTTCCTGGAATCCTTCAGATTAGTTAGTGTAACTTTCGTCTTGGGGGTATTTGCGACTACATACCAACACAATCTGCTCCACGAACTCGGACAGAGATCCAAGTCGACATCTCTGGAAACATTACAGGAGTCCATGCTGCTGTACAAACGTATCCAAATTATATTTCTAGCCTTGAAGGAAATCATGGACAAGAGTTTCGCCAGGTCTCTAACGGTCGCATATGGGTTCTCCTTGACCACCATATGTATCGCCCTGGTGGGGGCTAAGCGACTTCCACTAGCATTATATTGGCTCGTTCTGGCAATCGCATTTTTCTGCATATTGATCATCATCTTTGTGATGCATATCGCTCTAAAGGAACATAATTACACTGACAATCTGTTGCGAGAATGGAAATGCAAGGAAAATCTTCCAAAGGATACAAGGAAGGTGTTAAGATCCTTAAGACCAGTATGCTTTAACCTAGGCTCATTCCGTAAGTTGGATGATGATACCAGACTCGAGTACTTTTGTTCACTCATGTTTCGAACAATTGATGCGACATTACTTGCTCGACAAATGTTACGGAGCTAAGAAATGATTCCGAACAATTTCCATGTCCTCCTTGAGTGTTCGCTATAACAAAAGTGAACTGTAGAAATAAAGGAAGAAACTGAATTTTTGTAAGGGTTCCAGTTAAAAAAGTTATTATGTGATTAGAAGTAGAAATGTACGACAATGTATTTCAGTCTTTTGTAGCCAACTTCTCTACGTCCAAAATTTTATTTTCAAGTCAAAATTATTTTATATCAATTTGATTGGATATCAAAAACTTATCAAATTACATATGGTTATCGATTTAATTTTATCATATGTGACTAATTTGGAACAGTTTGGAGCAAAAAAGATTCCGCGCGTGTGACAAATTCAATTTAGATCAGTACCTAACTTTAAATCTGAGGAAATTGTGAAATTTTATAGTATTTGCTTAGCATTGTATATCCCATCTACTTTCTGCAATCGCATTTCCCCGAATCCAGGTGAAAACTCTACGTCGATCTTGATCAAACTTATGGGAGTCCCCTGCCGCAT
>JAANSQ010001063.1:0-14749 GCA_036850885.1 Lepidocyrtinus dapeste | reverse complement strand
GTGTAAAATTAAAAACATGACTGATTTTTATGTGTTCCCCGCTTTGTGGAATGATCAATTATCCATTCGTTTAAGGTTTAAATTCATTTAACGCATCAATTACTCTTGTCTTTGCTTGCCTGCGTATTTCACAATAAAAAATGTAAAAGATTTATAAAATAGCTAAAATTTATCCAATGCTAAGAAATGGTATTATATGCTCTTGATTATAGCTTTTGGGCAAAAATTTTTGAAAATTTTTACAGTATTTATGAATATAAAATGCAGCTTGACGTAATGTACATCTGATCCCGAATGCTTTTTAAGTACATTTGTGCAGAAATGTATTTTTTCGCTTAAGTTATTTTGCTTGGGTGGTGGGGGCGATTTAGAACAAGCTTAGGCTAATGGATTCAGCGATTCCCTCAAAAGCGATTCCCTACGTCCTTGTTAGGATTTTGTTACATTTCTCTCTACATTTTTATTTATAATCTCTCAGAATTTGTGTAAAAGTCAAGGCATCTAGGACCATGATCGATGTATCTTTTAAACATGTGTTACATGCATATTTAACATTTATTCGAAACTTCTGGTAAAACGCGTAGGAATTTTAACATATTGTAGTTGCTTCGTGTAGATATTCAGCCTTATTCAGGTAAATTAAATAGTTGGTTTACGAACTTATGAATTATGACTGTGGTAAATACCAAAGACCATTTATTTGAATGACAGACGAATTTACATTTAGATTCATCTTTTCCTCATAAACTTTTAGTGATGCGTAATCAAAAAGATCGTAAAATACAACTGTTTGACACACATTTTTCTAAAAAGGGTTTTATTTTCTTACAAAGTGGAAGGCGGGGCCTTTCTTAATTTTACCTTTGCTACATTGAAATCAGTAAGTACAGTTGTTTCGTTCAAATTTTGCCAACGTTAGAACACGTCAACGGTAACTTTGATTTTCTTCATTATTGCCTTCACCTAGTAGTTCGGTCATATTGTATCTTAAACATGATCATTTTTATCAGCCCAAGATAAGACATATTTTCAGCTGTTGATTAAGTGATTACAGCACCATAAAATTTATGTTACTTACGTGCATGAATTTTCCCTTATTTAGCCTGCATTTTGTCTTAAGATCCCGCAAAAATTTGCATTTTATTAATTGCACTTAAAGATTCGTGGAAAAAATCAGTACTCTCTTTTACGGTTGCTTCATTGTTGCGAGTTGAATAATTATGATTTTACAACCATTCATATTTTGTTTCAACTAATCTAGGCCATTTCCGCTGCATCACATACCAAACTCAATCAGACTAATGAAAAAAAAACCTTTATACATATTTTCATTTTGTAGTTTAGAGATTTTCACCTTTACGCTTCGTTAATAAAAATCCATTAATCGGAGGTAGTACATATGCTCGCTGCTCATCAGCACAACTATTTGAATTGTCTGGGCAAAGATCATCATTTGTACACTTTTTTCTCCCTCACTACAAGCAAAACCCATCTCCTGCGCCAAAATAATTTTTGCACATGTCTTGTGGAGCGTGAATGATGATAATCGCTAGGCTTTCTGGGTTGGTTGGACTTAGGCCTACGAAATTAGAGGGAAATTAAAGTGCGATATGAGTTGTTAATTGTTGCTGAGCGTGTAGGCATTTTTCAAGCTATGATCTGAAGTTGCTATTGCAATCAATTTTGTTTGGCTCGCTAGCATAGCAAAGCTTTCAGAGTTTAAGAAAAATTAAGATCTGCCTATTAGAAGGGACCCGGCACGAAAAAAAGATGATAAGTAACAAAAATGAAGTAACGAACAGTAATGAAGATGAGCATCACGCTGATGAGATGATATATTTTTTAAAGGTCTAAATTCTACTTTAACCTAGTCTTCCTCTTCATGAATCAGTAGTAGGTAATCAACTACACTTGTAAAAGTCATTTTGTTTCATTTGTTGCAAAAAAGAGGAACTGAATTGAACAAGTTGTGTTAAGTAACTATAACAGGAATCTTAGAATCAGAGCTGAGTTCTTGTTAATCTATAGACCCCCACTGTTTCAAAATGTTGCTAAAATTTTCTAATATTAGCCTCGTTAATTAAGTACAATATACATGCATATATCAGCACCTCTACTCCTGGGTTAACGAGTGTCGAGTGAGTATTTGATTTTTTTCAGGTGCTTTATATCATGCGTAAAGAGACATCATCGGAAAGATATTTTTTCCACTTGCTGACTTCATTATAGGTTTACTCACGGAGGTGGCTGTTTCACTACCTAAATTTGTTCTTTCAGTGCCAAGTGCCAAAAATATTATTATATCGAGAGTACACATTTAGTTCTTCGTCAACCGCTAAACTAAAAAAATAATTGCTCAAGTTCATCATGTCATTTTTGATACCCATCTGATATTTTTATCTATTCGTGCCGAGCTTATCATCATTAAGGGCGCTACCACCAAATAGCGTTAGAGTACGTACGTCAGTTACATACAGTTAGTCTAAGATTTGGAGGAGTCTAAGAAGGAATGGTCTCAGTGTGGAAACCTGAATCATGAATAAAGAAACATAATATGCATTTTGCATTGCATCTTTAGATAGGGCCCAAGTTTTGATTACTTACGCCTCCAGACTTTAACTGCAAGGTATAAACGAGCTGATAAATGGAAGGGCTTGTATCAAACGCATGGGGCTAATTTACATGTGTACAAAAGTATTTAGTTAGTAGATATTAATGATTTAGGTAGGAAGGTTGCTCTAAACAGATTTGTAGATTTGTGCAACTAGTGTAATCTTGGAAAGATTATCGTTTTATTGATTGATAAATAATATAGGCTACGTGAAGTGAGTTTGAGAGTTTCTGTACCTATTTGTTCCACAAGATTGGCTTTTCATGCTGACATGATTTGTGTCGAGGCACTTTTATGAAAGTAAAAGGCAACTTGCCACAAGCAAAAATGATTCAATTATTTTTAGTGGAGTTAATTGGTTTTGAATTCAAGGAGGAAATTTTGTGGGCTGAAAAGAAGCCTACATTTAACCAGAGTTATCAACAAGTTTCTCCGGACGAAACATGTATGAATTACTCAAGTAGTGAAATTTTGTAAAAGCAAATAAAAATAAGCTGTAAAAAGATTATATAAAAAATGTGACTTTAATTTTTTCGGTTGGATTTACTTTAAGTTTTTAAAAGTTGATTAATATTTATAGTTATCAACCCACGCCCAAGAAAGTGTTGAAAATTTAAGAAAGTGACAAGTGCAATCTATTCTAGTCTTGTTACCATCTATATAGCTTTAAATGTATATTCCGTGTCAGATAATGGAACTGAGCAGCTTGGAGTCCCAAGCGACAAGTGTAGCCCTAGGTGGTTTCTGTTGCCCTTGTTCGTCCTCGCGTCAGCGTACGTCAAATCATGCACCACCACCGGATGATGTAAATGTGAAAGTTGCTTAAAAGCTCATGAATTATTAATCTTCATAAATTGTCGCTAATTGATCTGTGCATTTTTTACCACTTGAATTTCACATTGCCCCAGGCGTTTCAACGAGAAATAGAAGACCCGGCTTTCTCTCGTCACCGAGCAGCAGTTGTTGCGGGACACCGATTTCTCACAAGCCAAGGTGGCATTTTAAATTTACAACTGCCACCCGTCCCACCTCTACCTCAATCTGAACCACCACCGTTGCCACCGCGAAGGCTGAGCTCATTCTTCCCACCAATGGAGCGTATAGATCAGAGTAGAAGCAACCAAGAAAATCAAGAATATGCCTATACATCACAGTCCAAAACTAATTCCGACCTTTCAAATCATTCTCCCTTGAGAAGAGGTGAGAAGCCTTGGAAGTCGACACAAACTTCACCCATTCTTCAACAGCTACCTTTGAACGTAAATGTTACGGAAAATGAAAATCAACCGAAAGGCTTGGCTGGGAATATAGCATGTCCATACCTTAGCCCAATAGATGTGGTATACAGTCACCTATAAAACATCTATGATTCCATCATTTATACTGGACATTCCCTCATAATTTTTTTTATTTCTAATCTTACAGGCGGCGACGAGTTGGGAATGGGACTTTGGAAATAACGAAACGTTAAAATCTCGTCCTAGTCCTGTAACCAGCTCGGATCGTGAGTCTGGGGCCACTGACCGAGTAAACATTTGGGGTGATCCTCCTGTCGTTAAAAAAGGCTTGCTGATGCAACAGCGGGAGAAAATATGGTCTCGTTGGAAAGAGCGCTATTTTATTCTCACGAGGGATTACTTACACTGTTTTCGTAGGCTAAGGAGCGTATACCGTTTCCACATTACCTTATCCGCAATGGGACAATTCATTTATAAATTGAGGTTAGCCAATGTCAACGACATAAAATGGGACACCCGACGTAGTTACTCTAGAATATCGTTGACAGTTAGACATGAATCTACTATACTCCTGCGTGCTACAGAAGACAACGTGGAGGCTTTATACCATTGGTACACCATTCTCCAGGAATGCATTTCCATGAGTAAAATAAGAAGACAAGCCCTCCGTGTTTTCCACACATCTTCTGAGGAAGACTCCTCTTCTCACTCAAACCCATCCGATTTTTCTCCAAATTTGTTTATGGTGCAAGACGGGAGTACCGGTCATAATAGCTCCTATACTTTGGGAACGTCTTCAGGTACGTCGGCAGGTTCAAGCCAATCCGATATATTAGAAATATACAAAAGAGTTGGGCATGGAGGCTCTTTACACCTTTCGAAACAAAAAGTTTCGGTTAACTTGTGCAATACTGTCGCATTAACCACAAGCACGACTACAGCATCCGTTCATGAACCACCACCACCACCTCCAAATAGACCAAGTTCCACAAATGGCAGTACTCGATCATTTTACCTCAGCGATAGACCACAGTCGGTGCTGTCTCGCCCACAAACGCAAATTTTCAAACGATTCCCTTTACCAGCTCTTGATTCAGAGAGTGAAATTGATGAACACGAGCTACATAATATTTTGGATGGTCTACCTAAGCGTTGTTCAAATCCTACCAAGGAAATGGAAGGATCATCACGAAGTGGAAGTAACCCATCCGCTGAAGCTGCTGTGGCAGATGTTAGACTCCCCACAAGCGACACCCCGTCACCAACATATAATGAGAGTGATGCTAATGACCTCGATGACGATTTAGATGTAAACTACATGACCAACAACGAAGATACACCTACGCGTTGTGAGTCTAGAGTTACCCTCAGAGATTTCGTGAGAACACCGTGGCGACCTATTTCAGCTTGTCGGACAGCTCCTTCTCCCGACTCCCAGTTGATGAAGGAAATAAGGGAGGCTACTATTGATAATATATGTAGCTCCCGTCTTTCTGCATTTCCCGTTCCGAGCCGTCGACCTGTTTTGCCTCAAAGACCTAGTTCATCCTTTTCAAGACCGGAACCTCCTCACGGAGTATTTGGCGGGAGGAAAGTACTCCCTACTCCATGGACAAGAAAAAACCCTACCTTACAAATCGGGAAAGGTGCTGCATTTGCGAGAAGTAACGTGATCGTTTGTCCTTCCAAACTTTCCGCTGATGTAACGTATTTGAGAAGAGTTTAACAGCGAATATTTATTATCCATTTCCATGAAATAAATCAAATTAATATAGCTTATTTCGAGGAATAAAATCAAAACGTTATTTTTTTAATTACCTTAGATGAATATCAATCTTACTAACATTTGCAGCGAAACTTCATATCAGAAGAAAATGTGCAGCGTTTATAACTCATCTTAGTCTAAAATCTAAAAATAATTTGGAATGGTTTGGTCTAGCGGTTGTTTTTTCGTTTGAACGACAAGCGAAACGTCCTTTGCTGTCAGGAAAAAGGAGTCTAGCCAAACATTTTCAATATGCCCCAGAAATCTGAAATCTTTGACGTTTTAGCTAATCTCAATTCTGAGAACCCAATATTTAAGAGAACGTCTTAACATCTGATATTCATTCCAAGCTATCAGTATTAAATCGCACGTTTGCATAAAGCTATCGGATTTCTTGCAACTTGCAGCATTCTCCATCAGCTTCCTTTTCCCTTTTAGTATCTCTATCCCCCTCCTCTAGGATCGAATTTCAATGGAGGAGTTAAGCCCTTGAAGCTTTTATAAAAAGGAAATGTTCTTCAAACACAAAGACAGCAAATCTATAGAATCATTTATCACATCTTTGAATGAGTGCACGGAACATAAAAGCGTTTGGAAAAAAGGGATGCACTGAACGAGTGAACGCCAAAAAAGAAAAATGCATTGCGTCCTTGCATATCAATACATGTCAAAAGACTCAAAGACAGCAAATCTATAGAATCATTTATCACATCTTTGAATAAGTGCACGGAACCATAAAAGCGTTCGGAAAAAGAAAAGGGATGTACTGAACGAGTGAACGCCGAAGAAAAATGCATTGCGTCCTTGCATATCAATACATGTCAAAAGACAAGCTGAATATACAAACTACTATTTCAATATGCTACGTCGGCGGTTATGCGAGGTCGTAGAAACTTGGTAGGTCACCTTGCCTTCCATAGTCAGCCACCTACAAATACAGTAAGTTATATAATAAATTAAAATTGTGAAAAGAATGTGAACAATGATTGAAACAAGTATATAAGTGCAAAAAATGTTAACTTTTTATGCAATTTCCGTCCTGACGCTCACAATTTCTTTTTATCCAATTCGAAATCTATTTACTTAGCGATATTTGACAAGCTCACCAGTAATGCTTCTTACTGTGTACGCGATTAGGCCAACCTAAGATAAGCGAAGATAAAGTAATTTCCGTCCTGACGCTCACAATTTCTTTTTATCCAATTCGAAATCTATTTACTTACAATTAGTGATATTTTTTTTGAAAAGCTCATTACGTATACGTATGACAGCGTTTTCAGTTTAGTTATGACTTGAAATTCTAAGCAAAGCAGCTACTCAAGTAACTCAAGAAACTCAAAAGAATAAACAAGAGAGGAAAAGAAAAAGAAGCGCGTATTTTTGAAATCCTAGCTTTAATTTAGTAATAAATATACAGCTTTGTAGTTCATCTGTTCATGTCTAAATTAAATTCTACCAAGCAAGAAATATCTTTTCCAATGTGCACTGCTTATGGTTTGCATTTATGCACAGATTTAGTTTTATTTAATCTCTGTTTTGCATAACAAACTCACGGAACTTTCGCAGTTTTACCTGGTTTTGAGTTTAAACATTTCATATAACAGCATGCCTTTTATTTCAACAGAAATTTATTGTGGAGGCAGCGAGAAAGGAATTTCCAGAAATTGAATCACCCGCTGAGAACAATCTCTGCTTTATCATATTTTGCGCTCAAAGTTGGATTCTTATATATATATTACGCCCATGGATTTAAAAAAAAATAAGGGCAAAGACTAAATCTGATGAAGTTGCCTTTGGAATAGTGAAAATTTAGGAGTTCATTAGCAGACATAAGAGAAAATATACAAACATAATGTTTGAAAGGATCAAAAGAGTTTCAATTTTAACAAAGGACTTTGGTATTACTGAAACAGTACGTTTGTTCGGATTAACCATCATCAAAACCAAAGATCTTCATTATCCAACAACAGCATAAAGTAAATCAGTAGCTAACTTGCATTTTCCATCCTGACTTTACGAAATCGTTTTTCATGTGAACCAATTACCGTCCAAAAATAAGCAATCACAATGAAGAACTTAATTTCCAGAGAGCTACCCCACAGAACAGCTTCCCATGAGTATACTTGTTTAATCGTTTTAGGTTCCTAATCGAAAACAGTTGCTATCCCAGTTAACATGACACAATGCAAACATTCTAAAAGCCTTAAAAACCGCTTTAGCATGCCACTTGCATGCATGTTTTCAAATCTTCAATACACTCATCTTTGTAGCCTTAGGGTTGGCACAGTTACTTGGCCAAAGCTTAAAAATACTGGAAGGGGTAGGAAGATTCAATGCTGGTTGACAGTTCCTTACTGTAAGCAGTGAGTAATCATCGTACATGACACAACTACGACCCATAAAACGATGATGATCCATTTTTCAAATGTACACATGTCCCTTCGCGTTGGTCGTTAAAAACGCTTTCTCGACTTTTCCCTTCGCCTACATTTTTATTCCACCGTAATAAATTATTCTATGCCAACTTTGACACTGATCTAATTAACGCTAGCTCGCCTTGCCATGATGCAATTTATCGTGATGCTAAAGGAAAAGAGCCATGTGTCGTGCGAGTGTCTGCTTGATTGAGTAATTGCCACCAGGACGGTCCAGAGCTTGAAAGATATTAGGCCAGCATTAAACTAGAATACTACCATTAGTGATGTATTCGTTTGCATAGTGCAAATTCATCTTCGCAATCATTTTACTCAAACAGGCACATCTAAAGATGGAACATGGCACCATGGAAAGTCAGAGAAGACCAGGAAACTTTCCGATGTCATAGAAATAGTGGAGCCTACCCACTCCCGACAACTCAAATAAACCTTCATGCTCAAGGCTCAAGGGTATGTGGGAAGTAGACTGACTTGAAAATGTCTAATATGTTACAAGTCTCCTTGTCGTTTACTTGACGATAGGGGAATGAGGTCGTTTCCAGTCAAAATCAAAATCAACTTGGTTTAGGCCGATAGTCTGAGCGGGGCATTTCCTACAAAGAAGCTCCAAGTTGCTCTTCATCACTTTACATGAGTCTCATTTTGTGGCTTATTGTACTACGCCATGTAAAACAGCACTCGCTTCTTAGCATAATATCCCATATAAAGGTAATGGGCTCCAGTAAGCTTTCCTCCAAATTGTGTCTAGCGAAAGCGAAATTAATCAAAATGTAATACGGACATTTATATAGGAAATGAAAGGCGAGGCTGGAAAAATCCCTGTACTCTTCAACGAACCATATTCACTCGCCGAGTTAAAAATAGAAAATGATTTAGCCTACCATTTTTTTTCCTAAAAAAAAGATGAAAAGGTTTCTTCACAGTTACACCTAAAGTCCACTCTCTTTAGTAATCAAAATAACGTTCTTTATCTATTTCAAGAAGGAACAGTCGCATGAGAACAGGTAGTTTTGGGGAATAGTGAAAAGCTAGCAAGTTAAAAATTAATGTCAATGAAACATTCAACAATCCATCAAATTAATGAAGTGGAACATAACATAAGGCAAATAAATGAAAGCAGGAAACTTTGGTATTTCTTTGTATGTTTTATAGATTACGTTGTAAGTTGCAAAGAAGTTTTTTCGACTCTTTTTACAAGGCTGTTTTCCATCCTAAAAATAAAAAATTTCCAACTTGTATGAAATTTGAGAAAGCACGTTTTCAACATAAACCTACTGCACTGACGCGTGAATGTTGCACAGAAATACCTAAACTAGTTATCACATGAGCTTACAAAAAGGCTACTAGAAAAATTCCATGTTTTTAAACAAGATTAAGTTGTTTATAAATTTATTTCAGGGGAGCATTTCTATGCTAAGACTCTGCCTTTTGTTAAGAGCATATCGAGCTTGAAAATATATTCAAAGAGAAGCTTCATTTCAATCAGATTTACTACAAACTACTAAGATCAAAGAGCTTCTGTGAAACGCTGAAGTATGAAATGGCCAAAACGGTACAAATCGTACAATTTTTGTGCATTAGTGAACTCAACCTAAAATCTTTAACAATAACGATGTTTTCAAACAAACTTTTTGTATGAAAAGGAACTTAAGTAAAAATCTTATTGAAAACTGTACAAAAATATTTGTATGAGTGTTTCAGCACTTAACTTTAAACTATTGCAGAGGGAATGACAAAGAGGAACTATTTTCCTTTGACATAGACCAATAGTTAAGTAAGTAGGTTTGTGTATGAATAACGGTAAATTGTTGTTGGAGGAACTGATGTTGATGCAAATTCATATAGCCTTCGTACACAGTGTACATATCTCATTCGAATGCACTAGACACTTGACAAATGTCAGTAATAAACGTTTCCACTAAAATAAAATTCAAAAACTATGGTTGTTCTGGGACATTTATGCAAGCAGAACGTAAACTCAATGTGTGTGAGTGGGTCTCTCGGAATCCAAAAAAAATATGTCACTTGCAGTTTCACATTTCATTTTTCAAGTTCGCAGTATGCTCATTCTTCGGTATGAAAAATTATTGATCGAAACTGTAGTACCTACATAATTTGTTTGTTCTTGTCCTTTTAAATAACCCTTTCAACGTTTCAACGTTTTCTAGCTTTCTGAAGAAACATAAAAAATAATGCTTTTAGGAGATCAGTCTATTTGGAAATGGGTTTGTGAATAAAATTAGGAAATTGCAATTGCATTCCAACTTTCAACGTTCTAACTCTTTCTTTGCTGCCAAGGATAATGCATGGGTTATCTGAGAGTCTCTAAGGAGCTTAGTTTGGCTGACTGGTCATGAATATTATCAGTATAGCCATCTCTTTGTAAATGTTTATTACCTTGTGTAGCCTACCATTGAATTACCATGATGATCATCGTCCTCAAAAATGGGTACGACATGATCCAAATGATGGGTTTGTGTAGTGCTCATCTCATGTGATGATGACGTTAAGGTTTCTTCAAGTAGAATAAATATCCATTGAGAAACTTTGTACCGTTACTACGTATCCATAAATAACAAATTACGTGAGCATTTCTTTCAGATGTTGTAACACGGCAACTCTTTAACCATTTTTAGGACTGATTGTAAGTTACCGCAGGGGTTATATGAATCGTTAAGACCGTCTGTCCGTCCGTAAACACTATATAACTTTAAAGACAAAGTTGAGCATTTGGTAGGATACTTGGGAGGGGGGATACTAGAAGGTTGGGTTTGGATATATTAGTTCATATATTTTAGTGATATTTAAATTTTTGATGAAATTTTCGACAAAACTTTGCCATTTTCCAAGTTTTATCTTTTGTTAGGAATGTCCAATTAAGCTGAAAGTTGTTACTAATCACTTAAAATTCATTCCGACAAAACTGGTTAAGGTTATTCTTAAAGATTTTTGATTTTGTGATCAAAACGTTGACTACATTTATGTACTTTCCATCCATTAATACTAATACTATAGTCTTATAGTATCTATGTTTTGCAAAGTCTAAACTGTTTAGCAAAAACATTTGCAAGGATATCTGGTGAAGTATGGGACGGTTAGGTTCATATTTTAGACTATCAAACTTAATGCAATTGAAAGACATTGTTTACCATCAGTTCCATAATCTTACTTCAAGGTTTTATCAATGTTTTTATAATGCGTAAGATAATACTAGTAGCTCTTGAGGTGGGGTAGAGTTTTTAATATTTATTCATGTGACAAAGCCTGCGTTAAGCGTGCTTGCTTTGCTCCAACATGAAGTTTCCTTTGTTGTTGGTTAATAGGAAAACGGACTGAAAGGGTTTAAATGAGTTTTTATTGCTTTCCTCGCCCTTTATTCTATTTTGCCAAGACTGCCAAAGGCTGGTTGTTTTGACTTTCACCTTAATGGTACATTATGCTTATGCTCTTCCACAGTGAAACCCCCTTTCACCAATTTTTGTTATGCATGACATGATTGCGTGCATTTTGCCATCGGCTTAGACCCAAAAGCATTGGGATGTAACAGTTATCCCGGCAATAAATGGCATATTCCTGGAATACTCTTTAGAAAAATAGGAAACAAGCCAAAGACATACAAGCCGGTTTATTCAGATAAGGGCAAGGGAAACGGTCAGAATAGCTAAATATGGACACGAAATGAAGAAAAGGGAATATAGGATAGTGATTCCAGCAAAAACCTCCTTGTTGTTACCCTTACGCTCACAAAAATTACAAAATAGAAAAGCCACCTGACATTACTAACTTTAGAAAAGCACATCCGTTTGGGATCCATTAGAGGTATTTCCTCATCCATAAAAAACGTAAGATGTTGCATGCTAATAAGCACACGTACTTTGTGTCTGAGCTTGGATAAAGACGCTACAAAGTTGGGAGAGATATACGGCAAGCATGTGAAAACTTTAATGGACATTTCCTTCAACATCCTAAGAAAAACTTGTCTCAAGAGTTTTCTCTATTCGTTAGTAAATCACGATAAAAAAATAAAACCATTGAGATAAAATAGAAACAATCTGGCCACATTATAATGAAACAAGAAAACATGATGCTGGTATAAAAAACGGACATAAAAATGGCAAATGAACGTGCGTTTTTATTGCATTCCATTTCTGTCAAGAAATCTCATCGTCGTGGCGGAGGTAGAACACATGGGTCATGATAAAGAGGTTGACCGATGAACGTGGTTTCTCTTTGTCTGTCAGATGCTATTATAACATATTTGTATCCCTGTAGTCTATTTTGGCTGGAAAAGAGAAGAAAAGAGAAAGTTCGCTTCTACATTTTGGCTACGTTCCATGTAGCCCCGCAGTAATGAAATTTCATCAGACCTATGATCTTAACGATACAGCATCCCGAGGAGAAAAGTTAGCTACGAGACGCATTTATCCTAAAAATTATGAAATATGTAAAGCTTCGTCGTTTATCTCTTGGCTGCGTGTTTTCCACTAACTTTATTCATACAAAGTTCGTTATCTGTAAGTAATGCATAATAATGATTCAATCATTACTACTGAAGAACGCATATGAATATTTCTCAAGAAGAAAATCTTTGACCAGTGGCATTTATTTAGTGACATATACATATACGAGCGTTTTTGAATTAAAATGACTGCACTAAATTTTTAATTTCCAAGTTTTTCAGCTTATTGTGCTGTCGCTGTTAATATGTATAATTTGCAGCACACAAATGGAACTTCTGGATTTATTCCGTCCTCCAAAACATCAAAACATGTTTGCAAGTCGAGTGAAAAGCACTCAGGAGATTTAGAGGATAGTGCAGTATCGGTACAGTATTCCGAATTTCCGATGTTTTAAAATAATGGAAAAATGTTAGCAATTTGATGGAAGGATAACTTAAAAAATCACTATTTTCCTCCGAATCTTTGTTCATTTTGTTTGTTCAGATCAAAAGTGATCTTTCCAAGAAGTTAACCCTATTGTTGTCAATACGATTTGAGCTGAAATCATATAAATGTCTTTTCAATGCCGTTTTAGGTTCAATGTATATACACTGACATGGAAACAAAATATTAGGTAACTTAATAGTTTACATATTTAACTAATAATACAGACTTATTCTAAAACTTAAAACTTTATTCTCATTCTTAGAATTTGATCGAACGCTGGAGTATGAAATCCTTCTGCAATAAACGCGTTTATTTTAATCACTGATAAGTAGATTGCTATCACTTTAGGTAGATAAGAAAGTGAATATGCATGAAATGAGTATGTATATGCATTTTAGCTTTCGACTTTCACCTGTGTTTACTTTCTTTCATTACTTCCATCATGGAAGTTCCATGTGTTTACAAAGGCGAGTGATATCGTTGCCACAAAGCGACACCAATTCAAATATGATTTCCATCTACTCCACCGAGAACAAAGTTACGAACAAATTATACATTTCTCTTGAAGAAATTCAACTTTAGGCCCCTTTGTGTACAGTCGTCATTGAAATGTCCAACTTTACTATGTAGCGTTCCCCAAAAAAGCAAAATATTCAATATACTACCTTTTATATTCATTCAACAAATTTCAAGTAGATTGTGACTTTTTGTTCTAAATTAAGAATATGTTTTCCATCAAGTTCCCTCCATTTATATATGTATGAACAGCAAAAGAGTACAGCCTAATGTATTCCTATACTAGAGCCATATTAGTTCCAGTAGAAATCCCATAATGATCATTAGATAAATAGGTGCGTTAATGTCGCCATTCATCTCTAAACAAACCGTCTGCAACCAGATGACTCATAAAACGGTAAAACTTTTCATATAATTTTACAAAAGTCTTTGAGGAGGTGGACAGATGCGTTCATTTTAACTTTAGACAAGAATTTTTTCCTCCAAAATCTTCCAGCTTTCCATTTCAAAAAGGAGCACCTTGTTTGTGGAAGCTGAAATAAATACAAACGTAAAGGAAAAACTACCGTAAGTTACACTAGGTAATCATTCGATTGGTCTCTATGTCATTGGTTATTGGCTGTTTGGAAAAATTACTGCAGACTCGGGGACGACTCTAAAGTGGTTTTGGGTAAAGAATCCTTCATGAGAACTATTATATGATTCTGCAGCTCCAGCTCCCCAGGAGTCTGAGCTATTACGTGACGTGCACAAAATTCAGAGAATATTAAATTGGTCTTGCTTTAGCGAAGATCTGCACTGCAGTAATTCAATTTATTTCCCATCGCTCACTTGCCTTTTTCAGTTCATTAGTCATCTTGTTGGAAACATCACGTACCAGGATCAAGCAGTTGTACTCAACGGGCACGTCCCAAACTTTTATAAAATCTTTCACTCTTTTACCCTCAGATTCAATCTAAATTTCATTACTGGAAACCAAAAGTCAATTAAACTTGTAACTTTAAAAATGATAAAATAATTCCTAAAGTGTTTTTATTTCTATTTGTCAGCTTTGTTTTTAAAAGCCAATCCAGGCTTCTAAAATATTCTAAAAGTAATTTGAAAGGAACCTATAAAACATTTGAATTCGTGGGTTCTCTTGTCCTTGCAGTGAAATGTTTTCTTTTTTATGAAAGTAATTTTTGAACTACAGTTTTCATTTAGAATGTAGACCTGACACTAAACTTAGATCAAGTACGATTCCAACTGACAACGACAACCATTCTTCATCTTTTTTCCTGTAAATCGTTTTGAATGAT
>JAANSQ010001062.1:0-17025 GCA_036850885.1 Lepidocyrtinus dapeste | reverse complement strand
TGCATAAACTAAATATTACCTACTGAAGACTTACAAAGAAGCAAAATGGCTGAATTGAAACTAACCAATATGTCGGCAACAGCAGGCATGCAGGAAAACATATGAATGTTTTAATTAGGCCGGTTAGGTCAGGAACCTTTCAGTAAATATGTTCCAGCGGATCTCAATGCAAACAAATGATATGTACGTAAATACAAGTGGTAGTAATTAACAAGGACGCAGGCATATGCAGAAATCGAGATTGTCTTGTAGAACTACACCTACCACTCCATAGATTACATAGATCTTCTCCCTAGCGGTTTGTTACTAATATTGACTGATTCTTATAGTATTTGCTGCTTGTGTAAAATTACGAATTAAGAAAAATAAAACCACTGAGGCGGTAAGGGCTGTTAAACTTTTTTAATCTTTAATGTTCGCAAATATTTCCCTTTTCCCAAGGAAAGTTTAACCTTTTACACACTTTTTATCAGCTATGTCAGTAAAAATATCTGCTTTATTAATTAGAAATTGATTCAAATAATAATATTTAAATGAGCTACGGTATACATACACTTATAAACAATCATTAGTATGCGTTACTAACCTGTTAAAAAATTCACTAGAAAACCGAATACTATTGGTAACTGGTCGATTCCCTCTTGTAATTATGCATGGCGTATTTGTGTACGAGACCATTTATTACAAGGTTAAAAAATTTTGTTTTTTTGCCATGCAAAAATTGAACAGAATGAAGAAAGTTTGTTTTTACGTGTTAGCTACGGTATACATACACTTATAAACAATCATTAGTATGTGTTACTAACGTGTTAAAAAATTCACTAGAAAACCGTATACTATTGGTAACTGGTGGATTCCCTCTTGTAATTATGCATGGCGTATTTGAGTACGAGACCATTTATTACAAGGTTAAAAATTTTTGTGTTTTTGCCATGCAAAAATTGAACAGAATGAAGAAAGTTTGTTTTTACGTGTATTGTTTCTTTGCACGCTATAATCACGTCAGGCTGTTTATTATGCAGTTTGCTACTTTGTTTTTTATTTCGCTTTGTGTATGGGCAACTTGACAATGCTTGGAATCAAAAGGAATGTGCTTTACTTGTCTAATCTGTGGTGATGCTGAAGAAAATAACAAAGACAGCTTGAATAGCGGTGACATTACTTTCTCCTCTTCAATAGGTAGATAGTGAAAGAAGGCAGTGTTTTCTCTGTTTGCTCCTAAAACACAAAAACTTCTAAAAAGATTAACTTTACTGGCATTAAATTTAGAACTTGAGCGTTTCAATTTCAACTGGAGTTTTAAGTACTGTTAATTTTTAAGATTGGTGGGATATTGTATCTCCAATTGATTAATCCAGATTCTCATAATTCAAACATAAACCGTCTAAATGATGCTAATGGTATTAATGCATAGCATGAGTGGTATTTCTATCAAATGGTAGATTCTGGGGAAAAATAATGAAAAATGAACTTCCGTATGGAATTTCTCCACAAACAAAACAAGAGTTTATATCGACTCCATTTTTTAGAATTCAAGCTGGCTTTGCTCTTACACAATATGTACAGTTACGCACACATTTTTTCCAAGTCCTTCAGTATCCCTTGTCTGACATGAAAGAATGAAAGAAAAAGGAAAACTGCATTGCTGTATCATTTATGACATGATTTCTTGTTTTCATGTTTTATTGCTTATTTACGCCAAAAGGAGATAAAAAATTTGTCTCATCTTGTGCGCCACTTTCGATTAGATAAATGTGATGCAAGAGCACATTTCTGAAATTGGAACCCTACTTTCTGTTGCTAGAGCGGAGGAAGAAATTCTGTTTCTTTCACATAACCCAATCCAGATTCAGTGAGAGACTTGGCAAACAGGAAAGAAGAAAAAGCATGAGGGTTTGCTCTTCCGGAAAAACGTGCAAGCTTTTATCTTCTTCTATCTATGATGAAAAATAAAATACCTTTCACTCACTCTGCTTATGTACACTAATTGACATTTTGGAGCAAAATCGTTTTCGTTGCATTGCCAACAACTTTCTTGTCCATTCTTCATAGATGGAAATTGATGCCTTTTACATAGCAAATGATATACGAGAACGAGAATATTATGAATGGCACATTTATCTATCTATTTATCTACAATTTTCTACATAATACTAAAACCATCAGTTAACCTACAATCTTTTGACGACGAAAAAAATCAATCAAAAAAATTGCCAGATTTTGTTATAAAGAGAAAAAAAATTGACAAAAATATGCTCATATACTTACTGACATATAATTTTAGATAAGCAGAACCATTTTTGCTTAGCGAAACAAAGTTTATTAAGAATGTCTTAATGTTATCAAAAGTTAATGTCTTAGAGTTATGTCTTGCCATTTCCACGCCCGGCTAGGCAGTTGCTCGCCTTGTAACTTATGGAATGAAGCACTTTTCTTTGAGAATGCTATGTATATAATGGACAGTTAATTGATGATTGTATTTCTTTTTGCTTATTACTTAAATTGATGTGTTTGATGTGATGGTCGCATTTATATCAATATCTTTTACTAGTTTTATTAGTTTCATATCATATCATCATTACTGAGCACTATATTTTCAAATTCTGTTAATTTTGCTCCAGAAATTTTCCCCAGTTATCCAGCTTGGATGTCAGTCTTGCATTTATACACCTAAGTATGTACACGGTTCAATGGCACATGGCTCTTTTGTGTAAAAACTTGGACAGCCAGCTTAAAGTTTGTGCTTAAGAAATTTGAACCTGTACTGTAACCTGACAATATACACAATTCCATACATGTATGCATTTTACTCGAAAAACCATGTTGCCAATGACATTTGAAGTTGATAAGATCTGGCATTCTAGAAATGTGAACATGGTCAAGGTCCAAAAGCATTAAGGTGTAAGCGTTGTATGAAATTATTACGCAACTAAAAAGCAGACTTTATTCCCTCATTTAGGACATATTGGTTATACTGTCTGCAAGTGCACTGAAGAAATGCGATGCCGTGCCACCGCAACAAAAATTTATCGAAACGCATGTTTTATCCATTTTCAAACTGAAGCAATCTGGGACAAAAACTTTTATTAAGATGGAAGATGTTCCACACTACAGTAATGAAAATTGAGTCTGACCAAAACTCCAAAGTTTCCACTGAGCAAATCAAGTTCTGAGGCCTGTGGTTTTCGCTCACACGTGCAATTTACAAGAACCTACGATTAGGCATATGATTTTATAGTCTTAGTCCTTAGTCGACAAGTAAGAAACTTGTCTAAATTGCTCATCTTTACCATTTTTACTGTTCCACGAGCTCAGGTTTACTAAGTACTCATGACATGAGTCGCTGATGTCATTATTAGTGTTATGCAAGTTGCGTCTGGTCGCTGATTTCGCACGAATTACTAAAACGCTCTGCAAAAAAACATAAAATAATACCATTTTATAGAATACGATAATTCAACCATTTCCATATAACTTCCTGGTGTATTAAATTCTAGAAGGAGATGAAAATATTGGCTTTTGCTATGTATCGTTGTATGTTTTAACTTGCCCCGAAAAGAACTACATATACCCTGACTGGTCTACCTCAACTCAAACTTTTAAATTGCACCAAACCATTGGCCATTGTCACAATTACCTGAACTTAAGGTTAGTATTGTCATGCATGAGTCTATGTCCTGTATTTTCACTACTGCAAAATCAAATAAGAGATGTGAAAATACAACTTATACCGTGGAGCTGTCCTGCTAGCGAAAGCGTGCTTTGCTTTGTGAAACCTTCAGTCTAAATACCACATCATGAATATTTATACCAGTTTCATTAAATTTTATTTATGAAGGACTTGCAGTATTTTTGGCCTTGTCATTTAGATCGCACCTGAAAAAGTGAACAACGTAACCCAAAAATGTCGCTACTTTTCATCATTACTAACGTATAGAAACACCCACTTACCGATTACCGACTTTGGTCAACGTTGGACTGGACTACATTGCAGAAAATCTTGATCGGGCGTATCTGGTATGTTTTTGGAACAGTTTTTATGAACAATGAAGATGGTTTAGATGTTTTTGACCAGGATCATGCCGTTTTTGAATCAATGTGGAAATGGGTTCCTTACACTACACCCTTTAATAGTGGTTTTAATATGGGGCAACGTGAAGCTTATATTGTATCTCCAAAGGAGACCAATAATTTAACCAAACAAGGATATTTTGATTGAATGTTACGTGGAACATTCACACAAGCACTTTATTATTATGTTTTTTTCCTTTTCCGTTTAAGGTTTTGTTTAATAATGTTTGTTTAATTGTATCATGACCCACGCACGGGCTTTATAGGCTTAGGCATAAAATAACAAATAATTGTTTTTAAAGTACGAACCAATTTTGCAATTATAAATTGAAATTAGAAAAACCAATAGTTTGATTGTATAGTTCACGCTTTCAATACACTCGTGCGCTAAGTTTTCTCCAAAGTTTAAAGTTGACGGTGGATTCCACTCGACAGTAAGAAGGAGAACGAGCGAGGAAGGTAGATAAGATAGAGAAAGGAAAAAAAACCTCCGATGCGTCAAACATGATGATGTACAGTCGAATAGATAGGACTAAAACTTAAACCTAAAAATCTTTCTCGTTAAGAATACTTTGACGGCCTCAGCTAGTATCCAGCTAACTAATTTCTTTAATTATACAGCAAAACACAACATAACAATCAAAAGCAGGTGTTCTTTTCGTTACATCATTTTGTAAAGAAAACTGTTTTCGAATTTCCTTCTTTTCCCTCGAGGTATGAAAAGGTAAGAATGAAAGGTCGCATCGGTTTTTATTAACGTATCAAATGCATTATCATAGTAATGCTAAATAGTTCACTATGTATTTATATTTGTTGATAACGTTACAAATATATGTTTGCATAGATCAGTAGCGAGTTGTCATGTTTCAGAGGCAGTATAGTCATCATCGGATTGTATTGTATGATCTACATTCTATTTTTTTTTCTTCATACCAATAAGTGACCTATCTAAAACTCAGTATGCGTGAAACGACTGGTGTAAAACAATTAAAGTACATACATCATCATCATTTATATACGGTCTACTGCTTCCGCTCTCAATCGAACAAGTAAAAACAAAAAGAGCTCAAAAGGAATGCTTTGAAAATACAATAAGTCTTACCTACACATGACAAATAGGTCTAGAGGATAATATTTAATGTCATCGTAAGTAGTTGGCTGTGTTGCGTCTTTTATTTTCATTCCGTAACCATTTCCCAGCGTTCATGTCACCTGCACGAAAAAGGATGGCCACGAGAAAATAAATCAAAAAGGTATATAATGTCTCAAAAGGTAAACTAGATTTTTTCTTAACTTCTCTTCCTCAATATGTCTATATTTCTTTTACTGGGGTTGACACTCTAGCATGATGCAAAATAAAAATAAAATGATAATGCGCGGGCGGATATCAAATCAGATGCAAATCATTTCAATAAAACTCATAAGGAAAAAAAGAGGCATATACAACATGTGCGCGTACAAGTAGAATGAACAGAAATAATTTGAGAAACGATAAGAGCAACCAAAAGTACATTTATGTATATATATTATAAAACAGCTTTTTACGATTTTTCAATAATATTTTGAATTAAACTTGAAAACTCTCTATTATACTAAATTACTAGCGAAATAAAATTTTTCTCTATCTGTTATCAATTTCATTACATTATTGTTTTTCTTTTTTTTAAACTTTTATGCGCTTGATGTGCAAAAAAAAATCTCACGCGACAAGAAAATTTTCGTTCCTAATTTTTGTGAAACCTCACTGACTTTGGGGGATAACGGCTGTACCGCCTGTGAAAATCAAAGAGAATGTTATTTAGAATCATGTAGTAAGTCCACGTTTTCTTCCCATTAATTTTCAATTTTTGTGAAAAAAAAGTTTGATTAGATAAATGTGTAGTGTGAATTCAAATATTTAGGAATGAGTTAAGGTGAATCTATCTTTTTTTCCTTCAAAGTTAAATTGCAAGAATGTAGCACTAAAGAAACCAAAAAAATGGGTAGTTAATGTGTAAAGCAACCGGGAACCATGTGAGTTTTTTCAAAAGCAAGCAGTTGATCTAAAATTGATCTCTCAAAGTGAGTGGGAGTGGATAATTATAACCAGTGAATTAGATGAATAGATGTAATGAATAAATAATTATTTATAACTTACAATTAGACAAAAATGGTTGATCATACAATAACTAGTTGAAAGCAAGTCCGAAGAGAACAGAACGAGTTTTTTGTGAAATTATATACAAACAAGCTCCGGGTGAATAATGCATAGTATACCCGATATTGTTAATGTTTTTCTTCGCTGTAAGCATATCCTTTATTAGTTAATATATACATCTCTCGAATCAAAGCAGATACATCAACCATTTTTGCAGCATCAAATAATAAAATAACTTACTCAGCAGCTTAAGGTCTTGGAGCGATCAAGGAATTATTGGAGGATGGAACTAAGATATTCCAATTTTTATGCTGAAGCATTGCATCAGAAGCCAGATTTTGCGTTTTGTGATTTACAATGGCAGCACTCACTGCAATGATACATTACATAAGATGATCCAAGAAAAAGGCACGTGCTTCAAATAATATATATATAAAAAGCTTTCTTTCCAGAACGAAAATAAATTGTAATCGTAATTATGAACCAAAAATAAAGAAAATCATAGTAAGTAGTAATTATTCAATTATTCACCAGTTTAAAGTAATACAGCAATATAGCGCAGGGTAAAACAAAATGTTTTTGTTTTAAGCATTATAAAAATACGGATACATGGTAATCACCACAAAAAAAGGATTTCTGAATACAAAAAGGAAACCTAAAAATGTCTGAAAGGGGGACCTTTACACGGGCTAAGGGAAAAAAGAGATAAGCAAAATTTGAAAAATATTAAGCGTTTACACCTGTTCACTTTATATATACACGCAAGTAGTTCTGGTAGCTATCGTAGCTAGACTACTCATACATAGTAAAAAAACGCAGGCATATATACCACATAACAAGGGGAAGCCAGAGAATCTGAGAAAGTTTCATAAAATACAATAATAATTACAATAATAAACTGAATTTAACGCATAAAGGACTAGCAAATAGGTGAATACACATTGGCCGAACATGGATACTTATGCTGAAGCAACATTAGCAAAAAAAATTAAACCGCAACTAAAATGTACTTTGTTATAGCATCTCGAAATTGTAAAAGAACTCACCTTGATGCGCGACATATGGTACTTGTATTACATTATGCGGCGCTTGTGCGGTAGGATATCCATAAACTGGGACTTGTACAATCGGGAATCCCATGTGATGGTTACCACTATGACTACCTCCAGACTGACCATATCCGTGACCATTTGGTTGAACTACAGACCTACAGAAAGATTTGCAAGATGGTAATATAGCTTGATTAGAATACATGGCTTGAATGAAACAACTGGATAACTCCGAAATCAAAATTTGTCGGGGTGGCGTACGCTGGTGCATTTGGATTGTTTGGTGGGGTATTATTTGGCTGATGACCAGTATTGTTAGGTGGTGTGGCTCCATTTGGCGGTAAAAACTGCAAAGGAGGATGCATTTGAGAGCCTCCGGAAGCTTCAGCTGAGAAGGTAGCGACGGGCATCACCCCCTGGGGTAGTACACGCATAACCTAGACAATTTCACAAATCCCATTGATGGTTAGAACATTTTGTTCGGAAAATCCGGAGTAGGGGGTAAAATAAAATTAGGCAAACTTTGGTGTAAGTGTTAACAGGAGGATATCCTTGAGTGACAAAGTAATGTGTGCTGGGAGGTGCGGCTTGGATTGCGGTGGCAGGTGTCAAAATAGGTGGCCCTGCTGTCATCTGAATAGGAGGAGTCATTTCTGATCGTGGAGGCATGCCCATCACACCTGAAAAAGGGAAACACAATTCAGTAATAAGATTAATCTAGCGCACAAACAAGAGCAAACTGCAGAAGAATATTTGGTAATAACAGGGCTTAACGCTTTGGTAGATTTTCAATTCGACAAACCTTTTCTGTGGCCCCCATGTCGAGGAGTAGTAACACCAGAAGAGGTGGAAGAATTAGAGGAAGGGGTAAGAGCAGCTTGAGCGTGACCATACGGTTGAGGGGGTGGGGCGTACAAAACTGTAGCTGGCTGCATTAACGTAGGCATGTATGGAGGAAGAGGGGGTGCAGTCATAACTTGAGTAGCTGCCGTCGCAGGCGTACTCGGTGGGCGCGGTGGTGTGCTAGGTGATCTCTGGTAATTAATTACAAAAATATGTTATGAAATATGCTACTTACATAAAACATTCATCGTGTGTGAAAGATTATGAGCGTCCACACACCGTGAACTTCGGATTGAACTCCTTGGCATTTGGATTAAAGGTAAACTTTTTCTTCGAATCGTCGCCGGATTTAGAATCACTCGAATTACTCGTCGGTGTCTGGTTATCTGAAGACGCAGGACTGGTCATGCTACTCGTACTGGTAGGAGTGTTCTCATTAACAGATATATTCGCAATGTTAGAGCTGTTCGGGGATGCCCGGGCTGACACAGAACTGGGTGTAACTGTACACGCTGCCGTAGTATTTGATGACGATGTTGGGCTAGTATCTGTTGATGGTGGAGCATTAGCAGGCTCCGACGCAACATTATTCGAAGAAATTAATGGTGGCAAGGAAGATGGAGAAGACTCCTCCTTTTTAGGTTTATTGGAAGAGATCGTTGAAGCTTGCGTAGGAGGACTCTGATTTCGAGCTGGAGTAGACGCTGCATTTGTAGGTAAGACGTGTTGTGGCACCACCCCCATCTGCTGTGGAGAGGGGTTGTTCTGAGGCGGAACTCGTCGCATTTGCGATGAATCTTGTGGTTGTAGTCTAAAATTATTGCTGAACTCTTTCAACTTTGCGGGATCTATGTACATAAAAATGAGATTTTAAATAATGTTAAGAGAAGTGTGTTAATCTCATCGATCAATTTTCAATAATTTTTTACCTTTGCGATCCAGCGGCACTTGTTTATTCATTCGTTGCGGGCGTGGTCCGACATCTTCCATAGGCCTGCGGACATCGTGGCTAGGATGACTCGATGAGTTTCCATATTGATTTGGAGGTGGAGGACGACGACCATCAAAGTTCCTTCTGTCTGGATGATAGACTGGGTTAGGAGGTGCACCATAACTGTTACGAGGATTCTGATTCTGATTGTACATCGGTTTCCTCGGCATTCCGCTGTTGTTATTATTCGAATTATGAGATGGTCCATTATTATTTGAAGGGGGATGTACATGAGGATGAGGGTGAGGATGAGCATGGGGATGGTGAGGATGAGGATGTGGGTGTGGGTGTGGATGCGACTGTACTGGTGGGGGAGCACTGGTCTGCATATTATTTTGTCGCCTCGATGGAGGTATATACTTGTCGTTTCTAAAGAATAAACAATTCAGTCAATTAAATTCTCATCTCAAATTCGAGATTAATAAAATAATTACTCATTCACTTACGGAACAGAGCTAGTATTATTGTTATTGTTATTATTGACGGTAGTATGAGTGTTGGAAGCATTGTTTCGTGGACGAACAACCGCAGAGAACGCCTCTTCTTCGTCCCCATTTTCAGCTTGGGTCCGTTCCCATGACGAAGTGCCCTTTTCGATTTCCTTGGCAATCTCGTTAGCTTGCTCTTCCAGCCTTTTGAATTCCGTGTCATTCTTGTCCACTTTTGTGGTGTACCCACTGAGGTCATGATTGAACGTGGATACGACACCATATTTTTCTTCATTCTTTTTAAACATGTCTTTGGCCTCCCATCCGTTCTAAAAAGTCACAAAAAATAAGTCCAAACTCAAACTTCTATCGACAAGCATATCCCTATTCCATCCTCCAAACTTACCGATTTGCCCGGCCCAGAATCCAGACTAAGTTCATCAGACGCATTGTCTGTGTCTTCCCAAGGAGTCAATTCCTTATCCCGTACACCACCCCCTCGGCTGCTACTTATTGCGGTATCTGTGGCGAACTCGCGTGTCGGATATGTCAAATCGGCATTTAGACACTTCATGGAGATTACCTACAGAAAGAACATACAAAAATTTACATCAGTAAACTCGCCACAAACCACCTGACGAAACTATTTCAATTTTTACCCTAAAGCTGTAAAACTAGATTAGTAATATGTAATCAAGAACTTAAAATTTTAACAATCTCAGAAGTAACTCTAACTTTAAATAGTCAGTCAGGTCAAAATTGTATTTCTTTTAGAAGTCAAGTCAGCATTGGGTGGAAATGAATGAAATATGGCTGGCCAATACTAATAAGTTTAATTTTATTCTGTTAGGGATACTTTTACACGTCGCAATTCATATAATTTTTCTCGAATGCGGACTAATAATTTTTCTTTCTTTTTTCTCCATCCTTTTGCAAATGATTGTTAATGCCTGCAATACAGTGTACAGTCATGGTTGGATGGCTCATTCATTCATTTTTCACGGAACTAAAGATGACGACGACGTAAATGAAGGCAGAAGACATATAGTACATCAAACTTTTCCTCTTCTTATCAATTATTATTGTCTTCGTTTTTGATAAAGAACAAAGAATCTAGTCCATCATAACCTTTATGAATCTAAGAATGACTCATGGTTAAAGAAAAGAGATAACAAAGAATGACTTTACATGCCTATAATGCTATAGCTAGAAATAGATAGTTTTTTCAAACGTAAATGAATAATTTTACTCATAAACTTGAATATTAAAACAGAGATTTGGAATGGATTCCGCCCAAATCTTTATAGACCATTGTATCTTAATTATGTTCATTATATCTTAATATTATATCTTAGTGAGTAGAATTAACTAGTAATACCTGTGGTCGAGTGCATGATACATATGCCAACATTATTGATTAGACTAGGTTAATCAAATTATTTCTAAATTGAACTCGTATATTCTTACCTTTTCACTGGGAATGACTAAAACGTCAAAATGCTTTTCAATAGACGTATCGTCCTTAGTGGAGTTAGTGACCAGGTGTGCGGCTTCCAAAAGAATCTCCATAGCTGAAGAGAAAGCAACATAGATGCCTTCGTACACCTCCCCCTCACGTGTTGTAACTTCCGCTGAACAACCAATTAAAATTGTCATATTGTAGTTGAAATATGGATCTTCTGCTTTCCCTTTCCCGTCCATACTGCAAACAAGATTATAGTTGTTAAAGTTGTGGACTGATCAAACAAGCAAAACAAATTTTTATTTATGAAATTAAATGTTACTAAATAAACTCACTGCTTGTTAGTATGAGGCCGCTGCCCCTTCCCCTTCATGTTATGCGCCGACTTCATGACGCGAGGCAAGATTACTATTTGTTGCACTCACACAAAAAACTGAGCACGTATTGAAACGAGCTTGATAAATAATTTATTTAAAGACCGAGCAATTTTTATCCGACGGAGGAAACGTCGGACGAAACAAATCACGGAAATAAATTATGCAAAACTATTATGAACTGTAATGGACAACAAGGTCCTGAAAGTGTTCACTCCTTCACTTCTCCCTTTAAAAGTAGTTAGAGTTCGTTAAAGTTTGATAAAATCAAAAAGACACCTAACTCTCTGGTGTTGTCCTCTATTAAATTTATATTCTAATTGATTTTTAAGTAAAAATATAAAATCGAATGGAAAAAAATTTTGCTGGTAGACTCGCAGCACACGATCAGTTTTAAATAAAAATTATTACTTTTGTAAATATATTGACACGATGGTCAACACACTGAAGGTGACGTTATTTACGAGTAAAATCAAAACTGCCAATGTTCAAATATCGTAAAATTTGACAAAAAGTAATTTAGTATCTGCTTCCAATGCTAATCGTAAGCAAATGAAGATGCTAAATATTATAATAATTAATTATAATATTAAATCTTGGTGTTGACGATAATAGTGGTTGCAATAAGATTTGTAGAGAGAATGGGAAAGAATACTCGCACGAAAGAGGTTTTCTATTACATTGGCATGAAGAATTGCTGCCATTAAAAATAGTGTTTTTTCGAGAGATGGAGAAGTTGTACCAGAAGTAAAATTTGAACGAATTGTCCTGTATTGCACATATGTATTTTTAAAGGTAGTCATAGGCAAGTGAAGTGCCAGCAATCTACTGTAACATCACATCACATCAGTACTACTTGCCATGTTGTCACTATCATCTGCATTTAGTAAAACGAAGCAGTAGTAGCACACAGCCCTACATATCCCTCAATGTTTATGCTTTACATGAGCATAAATAGTGAATTGAACTGATGCAGTTTATATAGAGTGGGTATAGGTGAGCCAACACCAGCGATAGACCACATAATGCTAATTTGCTCGCAGCAAGCAGAATAACCATCAACAGACGAACAGACAGTCTAGTCGGCCTCACATACTTTGTTGCCACACTCTTGTTTCTTTTCTACGAGCAAAGAACTTGCAGTTAATCTAACCGTCTCTCTCTGTATTCCTGTATTGTTTAGGTATTATATTACGTTGTATGTATCATCAGATTTAGATTTTGAGTAACGTGCCTATATATGTATGTAGAAAAAATTTTTTTTTGCAGCTATCTATGGAGCATAAGCCAAAAGTCTTGCGGTACGCAGCGATATGGTAGACTTAAAATTCTTCTCTTCTTCCATCATTTTGTATTATAAAGTCACGTCTTTTCCTCAAGTCAGGATGTAAATAAGAATCGCAGATTAATCCTTTCATGGGCATACACTAGTTTTGTATTATTGTAAGAAAAATTACTTATTGAATTACTGCACGCCTCGGGTACACAAATATCACTCAAGAATTTTGACACTGTTTTTGTCTTAAGCATGCCCCAATACATTTTAGGATAGGTTCTTTTGATAGCACGTTCGCTAGTATGTATCCAATCACCATTTGAGCTTTGAATAATTAAATTAAGTACGTTTTTTTGAGTAATTGCATAGAATCAAGAGGAAACGATTGTACTGGGGTAGAGTTGGTAATATATGACATAATGATATGAAAATGCTCAAGGTTAGAATTTTGACACTGTTTTTGTCTTAAGCATACCCCAATACATTTTAGGATAGGTTCTTTTGATAGCACGTTCGCCAGTATGTATCCAATCACCGTTTGAGCTTTTAATAATTAAATTAATTAAGTTTTTTTTTTGAGTAACTGCAAAGAATCAAGAGGAAACGATTGTACTGGGGTAGTTTTGGTAATATATGACATAATGATATGAAAATGCTCAAGGTGAAAAGTTTGATAAATGGCTTCAACTTTAAACTGATGCTTTCTTTTTTAACCGGCTTAATATTATTTATGTACCTTAAAGTAATATGACAATATCCGAATCCTCTGCAAATTTATTTCTCAATTTAAAGCAATTACCCACCTCTGTTTTATGAAATAATAAATATTGCACGAGTTTAGGTTTTGCCATTGGATGAAAAGGTATAGTTGTGGCCTGTGGCTCCGGTTCATGTGTTTTTTTCTCCTACTTCCATTGAATTCAAATTCAATATACATTTTTCATTATGATTAGATTGTGTACGCGTATATTATCATATCACCTAACATTCCCTCCTCTAAGAAGAAGGATTCAACCATGCAACGTTGCTTTAAAAAGGGTAGAGAAAGTGTCAGATATTGGCTATTTCAACCTTTTCATATTAGCATTGTGATGCGGCACAAGGTTTGGTTTGTGTTTGTATTTTGCATCCGCCACGCACAGGGGCTCTGCTTGTACTCAAAACTGAATCTTTGATAAAAATTTTATGCCAGTCGGTTGGTCGGTAGCGGCACTCGGTATTGTACTGTATTGTTATTTTTATTGCCTTCTTTGTTCATGTCCCTGCACGCTTCAGTCTGACGAGACCAAAGATTATTATATTCAAAGTTTTTTCAAGGTTTTTTTCAATTTCTCTTCATCAACAGACATGCCCATGGCGTCGAGAAACATAAACAATTATTCTGCCCAAAATTTATTTGAGTATATAAATATAAAGTTGATGTTAGAAATATAGCAAGGACGTAAATCTAGCAATAAAACAAAATAGAAGGAGCAGTTCCTGCAAAAAGTCAATAAAAATAAATCTAGTAAAAATGGCTTCTACCATTTGCGTTTTCTTTGCAATTTTCAAACATTTACATGATGCAAGTTTCAGCTCAGCGGATTTAATTTCAACTGTTGCCAACCGAAAAATATGTATATTCGCATTAACTAGTCTAATGGTTTGATGAGAAAAGGAAAACAATACGGTTTACACCTGGAATAGTATCATTTTAATTCAATTTTAAGGTATACATAATATACTCATGTATCAACCCTAGGATCCCTAAAGCTAACTATTCTATTCTATAGACACTAAAATTGATTAAAATATTTTTAGCAACCGTCCATACCTACAAGCCGGGCAAGAGTTACCTGAATTATACTGATGTATCCATATTGCCCCACTATATGCAATTTTTTTCTACATGGCGATAGAAACGTCTTAATCTTTACCTGAATGAATTGTAAAGGTTCGAAATTTCTAAAGCTTCCTTTGGATGTTCCGTTCCGATGGCTGAATTATCTTGAGATATAAAACCGCAGGTCGTAGAAATGTGTACAATTATCGTTCCAAAAAGAACATTACAATAGTAACGTGACATGAATATAGGTTACGTACTGAAATGTTCTTCGGAACAATAACTGAGCGGTTCCATCATGTTTGCTATTGATCTAGGTGCCAAGGTTGGTTTTTACTGTTGACATTTCCAAGACTTTTCCAGCAGGTTCTAGTCACCGATGCCTTAATAAAATCAGGCCTCCGTGAATAGTACCTTCAGGAAAAATATCGGTAAATTTAGCGCAAATTGAAGTTTACTCTTGTGTATGCTGATGTTTGTGAAGCTCTGAAGTGATCTTTGGAAGAACTGACTGTTTTCATTCCACTCAGTTACGAGTCTTCATCTTTACCAATATAAGCTCCTCATGCTTCTATTTTATTAAAAAAGAGTCTGTTTTATGAACCAGTGCTTCTGAATGTAAATTTAGCCCAAATTGAAGTTTACTCTTGTGTATGCTGATGTTTGTGAAGCTCTGAAGTGATCTTCGGAAGAACTGACTGTTTTCATTCCACTGAGTCTTCATCTTTATCAATATAAGCTCCTCATGCTTCTATTTTATTAAAAAAGAGTCTGTTTTATGAACCACTGCTTCTGAAAATATTTTTAAAACACCTACATTAGTTATTATGAAGCGACCGTACGATTTCTCCTGATGCTTACCCTGATACGATCTATGATAATTTAATCTGTCCATATTGCAATCATCACAACACCCTTGTGAATAAGTTTTTGTTGTAATTTGCCTTTTGCAGGGAAATGTACCTCGTGTGATTGCCATCCACCCCAAAGTATTCCAAGTTTTTATTTTTCCTCTTACGTTATTCAGTGAAAACTAAAATCAGACTCATACAATGGATATTAATCAACGCAGAAGTTCTCAAAGGTTTCGCCTTGTATCTAAACATGATTACATTATGCATGTATAATTTCTGCACACTTGCCACTTAAATATTTCATCGCCCCTGTCTATTTATCGCATTCTAATTCTTGTCGTCTTTCAAATATTGTATGTTTACATGATGGAAAAAATCGAGTGGGACTTAATGGAGTGTTGACAGTTGACACTAAAAATCATATTCACAGACGGTCATAAAATTAAAATGCAGAAATTCACTCTAGACTACTTTGGTGAAGAAAAAGGCTTGTTTAGAATAATTCTGTTTTTTTTCTTAGGTTGGCTATAGAATCCTGGTCACTTATGCTCCTGATGGCAGTTTAATCCTCTCTGAGAAATATCCAAAAGAGGACATCTGAACAATAGAAGCCGTTGTTTCAACCAACCAAAAATGTGAAAAAATGAAGAATGTTAAGCCATATATATTTTTATGACCAAGTAAAAAACATCAACAGCATAACAAAAATAAAATCTACGCGCTCGTTCATGCTCATCGTCTATGAATAAATTAGTAGTATGATGGAATCCCATTAAATCAAAGCAGCCACAAAACGAGGTTTGAGTCTGAGTATGAACTATTCCTTTGTACTTTAATGAACCCCTCTGCTTCAGATGTCAATACCAGAGTACTTTTCATATTATATCGACACAGGAGTCAGAAATAGCATAAAAATAATTGCTAAAACCCTCTAGCCATTAGTCTCGACCTCGAGCAACGTAGGCTAAAATTCTCTGACCGACCAGAGTGATGAAACATAAAAAAAAGGTTCGACTCGCATACTTGAGCTAAATATAAATTTAATTTAAAAAATACATACATAAAAACTCCACTGACTAGAAAATATTTTTGTGACTGTTAACCCTTTGTTAGGTCCACCAGATCACTCATCTTTTTGGAGAAAAAAAAATTGGAAAATTTATGACTTATGCCATGTGTCATGCCTTCTTTTTCTTATGCTTTGTTGTCTGTCTTTGCTGATACAATTGGTAGCTTGCATGCCCTCAAGATATTTTTTATGAATAGGTTTCACCAATTTTAAGACGGTATTATCTTTAGGGCCTTTTTCAAACCGAAAGATTAGTTTTCAGCTTTGAAAGTTCTGATTTTTACTCTATCCAGGAATAATTGTATCCATCGCATCATTAAATTTATTATGCTGCATTGCATCACACAACACAAAAAAAAACAATCCTTATTTCAATATAAGTACTGTTTAGAATGATGACTAATTTGTAAAACTAGTAAAAACGGCTTTTTGAATGAGCGGGAAATTTATAAGATAATAATCGCAATTCCTTTCACTGCAGTTACATCTAATTTCCATTAAATTCTAAAATTTATGACACCCTCATTGACTCTTCAATACTTAGGATTTCTGGGCCAGGTAAGGTTGCATATTATAATTATCTAGGTACGTTTGCAAAACTAAGAGTTCAAAGACTCTTGAGTGTATACTTTTACCTCATTTCAATCTA
>JAANSQ010001061.1:0-15585 GCA_036850885.1 Lepidocyrtinus dapeste | reverse complement strand
ACGTACCGACTTTGAGAAGCTATGTTTAACCTAAGTGACTCTGGATTTCGGATTTCTCGCCTCTTTCGTCTATGCTGCGCAATGAACTCTGAGGGATTATAAAATACTGGCTCGAAATATCGAAGGGCTGGGTTGTCGCCTGAAATGAAGCATTATACAATATTAAACATGCAATAGCCTTTATTTCAAATATTTCTTTATGATTCCACGAGTTTATTTTCCTACCTCCAGAGGCCACTTCCACAGCCACTGATCCATTAGAAAGAAGAAAGGTGGAGAATATTGTAAGAAATATGAAGCTAGACCCAGCGTAATACAAAGTAAAGCTGAGAAATTTTACGAAAGTGTTCCACATTGTATACGAGCTTGTTTCGGTAGTTGCTGTCTATTTGACTAGCGACAGCTTTCACATAAACTGTTAGCCAAGAAAAATTACGAAATTACGTTATGCCTTTCAAATGTTTGTACTCGATTACATAATTCCCATACTCACCTCATATTTTTAAACCTATGGCTCACTCGACGTTAAAAAATCAAGCTTCCCTGTGGACTTGTACTGTTCTTTAGAGTGAACTGTGTCGTTACTAGTTGATTCGACTTTTGATTCTGCGATTTCTGCATAATACCCAACGGTTCTCTGAAGAATAGTGAGAAGATGCCGAATTTGACTTGTTTCGGATCAAGGAAAACTCTGGTCATTGTTCGGGGTTTGTATCAAAAGGGTAAAACGTGCCGAGTCAAGAGCTATTCAATAAAATGATTCATTCGATTGCCGGAGGAGTGAGGGGTAAAAAGTGTGAAAAGTGAAAGACCAGCCGACCAACTGCGGCCGTTCAATGTGTCTTCCTGCTGCGTGAAGGATGATACTCTCTTACAGTCGGTCTTTCATCTTGGGTTGAGTTTAAGACGAAGAAAAGCCAACTGAGGAGGTTTGGCCTTCAAAGAAAATCATTAAATGATGATTGCGAGGCGCGCTAACGAATCGTGATTATCGTCATAAAGATGAGATAACTTCAATCAACAGGTCTCTGAAAATTCAAAAAGAAAAAACTGTTTTATATTTCAGATCATCTCAAGCCCCCTCTACAAAGTATATTTTTTCATCCATTTCTTAATTAAATATATATGCAAATTAATCCTAGGGTATTTTGCAGTCTGCAAACCTGTCAAATAAGCCTTTAAAAACTAAGGAGCAACGTATCTTTGGTGTCATTTTAAGAATTTTTGGGCGTTTGAGGTTCTAGCTTTTCTCTTAAACATTTTGTTTTTCCTAGTCCTCTACGATGGATCTAATTTAATATTCAATCAATGTGCAAATTTAACTCTGAAAATTCAATTATATAAACTTCAATTTCACACCGAACCCATCAGTAGTTTTTTACATGTCAAATTGAATCCCTCCAAGCAAGTGAAATCCCAAACTGATAATTATCTTTTATGTTTTCGTGCATGACTTGTTTCATCCAAGATGTTCCACTGATTAATGACTTGGAAGAATAGAATCACTAACTGACAAAATACCAAAATACTAAGTAGCATTAGTCATCCAGCAGTAGCTGCGACGAGCTCATGGAGATCCTTAAAAATCTATCGATGGTTAATGGTATCTTCATGACTGGATTAGTTGGAGTTAGGCATGTGCCTATAGTCTTTAGCATTATTTCAAGTCTTACAAAACCAAAATGTGGTATAGTCATATTTGCAATATTTTGAAGGGAAGAAAATAACAAAAATTAACCACACCTTTATGGACAAGTTCGTGATGCAATTCACCCTGAATGCAATTCCCTTCACCTCGATCTTCTTGACTTTAGTATTAACAGAGTGGCGTGAAATGGCATGCATAAAAAATTAAACAATGCCAGCCAAAATCTTAAGAGACATTGTAAAAAGTTATTTAAACATAATACATAATAAGACATAGCAAATGAGCTAACATTTTATTTTCTTTTGCAGTTAAATCCATACATATCTATTGTACATCGCTTCTTTTGCATTCTATCGCTTCAAACTTTTCATAAATGTAGAGCTGTAAACTGTAAATAAGTTAGCGAAGGAAAACAAACAGGTAAAGATTTTGTTTGAATGTTAAACTGTTCGTGGTCGAAAAAAATTGGAGGAATAGAATGACACCTTCTTTTCGCTTCTTCATCGAGTCCACCAAAGAATCACATATTCAAAATCTAGTCATTATTGTTTTTTGTTCAGTTTTTCATTGATGATGACGAATGATGACTGCTAAAACGTGTCGGTCGGTTCCTCAAACAAATCCGATTTTTTTCCTTTACTTTTTATTCATAGTATTTTCCTAGACTTTACAGTTCTTGCATATTCCTGAGAACCTTTCAAATATTTAGTATTTGAAAGGTGAAAAACGTAAAGGAAGATACGCTTTGCATCAAAAATTATGTCTGAGTATCACTATCATCATTACATATTTGCTTTACGATTGTTATGGCCATCAGCAGGATGTAAAGTACCGACTCTAATAGCAAAATTACAAAACATTTAGCCAAAAAAGGTTTCGCCATAAAAAATTACTGTTCGTTTTACATTTTGTTAAAGTATTTATACGTATCACATCGCACTTTACCGATTTGTTGGTATTTTTAACGATGGGGAAATTCTGAAGGTACAAGGGGCTTAAGGGCCTAGAGATTCCACAGAACTAGTAAAGGTGTTATGATTTTTCCTATTCACAAAACAAAGTCATGTTCACTCGCTCATTACTCATTAACCTTCTTGTAAGTAAATATTTGCCGCGATAAGATTCTCACAAGATTATATAGAACAAGTTCAATGATGTTTATGAATATGAATTAAAAACGCTTCGTTAAGCTTGCGTGAACATAATGATTTCGGTGCCAAATTTTTAGGTGCAAACATAGGAGTAATTAATTTTACCGGACGGAAAAATATGTTCGATGGGCAAGGATCGGATCAGCTTACCCACTCCTTAAGATGATATAAATGATAAGCCAAGATATTTTCTTCATTTATATATTTTAGAATAGATTATTAATTCGCCTTAATTGGAGAGGAAAGAACAAGCCTAAGTAGCTAATTATGAATTTTTCGCCAATTATATCAGGTTTTTAGTTCATTTTAAACAGTTTGTAAACACTGGTTCTTTTATCCGAAAGGAAAGTCATGCCGCCGGGCGTTTAACAAGCTCAAGCAAGCAGTAATGAACGCATTTTAAATCAAGAGGAAAATGAGACAAACCAGGAAATTAACACCTTTTGCAGATTGCACTTGGCAAAAACAGGATTGTTCATTTGTAAGACAGAAGCTTTAATGAATTTTCCATACTCCAAATTTTTTGGCATTATCATAAGAGCAAAGTTATTATGACTCAAAGCACTTTATAACTGACCCAACTCAATTGCAGTAAATCATCTTGTAGCTTTTTCTCATACAATTTTTATTGCTACTACATGATGTATACAATGCGAGTGCCAATTAGACGAGGAATTTATATCCCGAACTCTACACCTCCGAATACACCTATCCACTTTTAACAGGATTATCATCACTATCTCAAGAGCGATAAATAATATACTGTTTGAGCTTCTTCCCTTCCCCTTTACGATTTTCATTTCACGCAAAGTTAAACAAACATCGCACTGCCGACACACTCTCAACTTTCGCGAGTTCACTAGGGCGTTAATTAAACAAAGGCATATTTATTTTCCTCTCAGCAGATCCAATAATCTAGTGCAAGGTTAAGTTAACTGTTTTGACGCTCTTTTAATTCCTGATGGTTTCAAAGTGCCAATGCAAACAAACATCGCTTGACATGCTACAACCCTTTAGGTGCTGTTTATACCAAAAAGTATTTAATTTAACAATCTTCTGCCACAATACAGTTTTCTCGTGTCGAAGTTAACACGAAAGGAAATAACTAGATAATAGCTTTAGAAGTAATTTCAGCTATGAAACTTTTCTACGGAGCATTATAAAACAAGACTTTTTCTCCGTAGATTTTTTCATGTAAAAACTGTCTTAAAAGAAAAACCCAAGCTTTACAAATAAGCAGCAATCAAGTAGGTAGAAGTTTAGAGTCAAAGCCTTTGCAATTTTCTTCGGTAAATTCAAAATAATCGCCTTGCGAGACAAGAAGGCTACTCGCTCAACATCTTTCGAATTTGTTTTGAAATTACGTCGACCGCCGTCTTCTCTCTCCATCAGCTGTACATTTACTAGTATTTTTTTCATGCACTTCCCTGTTTCATTCTATAGGTTAATAACGGGGTCACTCAGTTTCTTCTTTTCACAATTATTACTCCGAGTTTATTCCAACAAGCAAGGTAGATGACTAATAAGGAAGAAGGAAAACTTTTTAACCGTTGTTACTCACCCAAAAAAGCAAACCTTTTTGAAACTAAAATGGCAAAAGATGAATTTGATTTTTATGCTTGTACATTTCTAAAAAAAATATGACGGATAGTTTTCAAACTGATGAGGGTGATGTGTTGAGTTGCGATGATGTTGCATAGGATGATGACTTACTTTAATCTTAAGCACGAGTGATTTAGTGTTAGTACTCAAGAGGTTTAACGTTTAAGAAATTTTACATCATAAAATTAAATTGTATCGTATGTCCACGAAAGTCAGTATTGCACTTGTTGTCCAACAAGAAAATTGAAATAAATTGAGAGAGAGATAAAAAAAACGTATTTTTTGCCAGACGAAGAGAGTCCAAAACTACCGTAAAGTATAGGACATGACGGGATTACTCATGCCATTTTTTCCGTAAGTAATTCCTTTTGAATATTTTTTAAGAGCATTACTATTAAAGCATCCTTCGAGGAATGATGAGATTGTCATTGTGGTTCCAATTCCATATTTGGAATATAATAGAAATGGTACGATGATTATTAGAATTTAGCTTTAGAACGTAGAAAAAGCCTTTCTTCTCAATGAAAACCTGATGTAATAAAATTTTCATTTCTATTTCTTTACGAAAAGTCCGGATTGAAACGTTATCCGTACAATTCAGACGAGAGAGACACTAATACGGCGGAAAATTTAGTGATGTATTTCACATCTTGTGTAGTAGTTTACTCTTGGGATGGTTTGCTTTTGACATTTTTCAATAGAAACGAAATGGATTTTTTCTGGTAAGAATAGCAATTCCTTAAAAGACTTCGGGAAGAAGAAATGAATCAGTGACAAGTTCTCTTGTTAAAAAGCGTTTACATAAAGGAAAGCTTTACTTCCTCATTCATCAGGAGAGACGTGCTGGCGTACATAATAGCGTCTTCAATGTCTCCTTTTTCCCGTTTTGACTTGAAAGAATAGAATAGTCATGTCATCTCCAAAAATATCCTCGAAATATTTTTATCATAAAAAATTGTTCAAAGCTTTAGATACAAAAACCATCTCTACATGAAGTTTATGAGTTAAACTTAATGGAAAACTGGATAGCCGCTTAATTCTCTGCGTTTACATAGGCCTAATGTTTGTATACGCATTGTTGTCCAACAAATACTAAAGAGGCTTGGTACACTTTTCATACAATTCAAATTCATCTTTATAATTCAGCTACAAAATGAAATATAATGGCTAAATGTATGACTACTTCAAAAATGAGAAAAGCAAAAGTTGGAGTGTTTGGATCTTTAGCCTAATTTAGGTCAATGTTTTCAATGCTCCAGGTTTATTTACTTACATATATCAGCTTCCAGTCTTAGGTTTTTTATTAGCTTATCTAATTAAGAAGTTGCATTTATGAAAAAGAAATTATATATTAAAGAGGCTCATGGAATTGAACACGTGAAATTGTGCGTAGATCCATACTCTACCAGGCCATGCAAGATGATCGTAAATAACCTTACTTAAATCGATCGATTTTGAGTTAGTTGTTATTCATTGTAAACAAGCACTTTAAGGTGTGTTCGAACTAATCCTATAGAGAATGACGCGCTTATGCTTGACCCAGTCAAACAATACGCACATTTTTTGATCAACCGTTTGCTCAAACATTCACATAAGCTGTTCACGCGCAAGTCATTCAGCAAATGCAATGCGAAACATCTTGCGAAACAATCAACATATTTGTAAGGCCCAAAATAGTCTACGCTAATGAGGTGCAATGAGCAAACCAACTCTTTGTTACCATGGACTTCTCATTCTGCTCGAACGTGGTATGAGCCATGTCTCCAAAATACAAATGAGACTTCTAGTCTCCCTGTACACTTTAATTATGCCGTCTTGAGTCCTGTTTAATATTAATATTTGGCTAAACTAAAATTAACTCGCCTTAGTTGGGTTGCTTCATCAGCATCACATCACGACTCATATCTGAACATATTTGTTTTGCTAATTAAAATTATGCGTAAGCCCCACCGGCTTAAAAGAACTTAAGCTCAGCATATGTTGCTATCAATGCAGCTGTACTATTAATTAAATATTCATGTAACTCTCTGTAACGTGCATATATAAGCTAAATTTAATTTTTACACCTTCTGTTCCCGGCAGGTGAACGCAATTGGTAAGCTGATGAGAGTTATGCTGGTTTTTCAAAATGAAAGTTTTTAAAAATGAACATGCTGATATTATCCGCCTGCTGAAACCAAACGGATCAACTCATTTTATATTTCTCTTTTATTTTAGTACTCCTGACGGTAAATTCATGTTTACTTGTGTTTTTTCTAAAAACATGGTTATTTTTCTGGGACTGTAAAACATCGTCCTATTTTGCTATTTTTGTCTAAGCAATAAGGAAAAGGGTAGTGGAGGATAGTCCATGTACAATTGTGAACATGATCTGAGTTTTCATCCCCCATCATCATCTAATTACCACACCAAGTTGGAATGGACCCGTACAAACTAAAGTTTATTTGAAAATGGAAGGAAGATAAAGAAATATATGCGTGAGTGGTAATAAAATATTCTACGTTTTGTTCACTTCTACAGAGTATTTTGCATGTACTATTTTTTGACGAGGGTAATAATTATGGCGGCAATGGCCAAATAAAGCCGCATTATATACTCCCATGAGAGTCAAACTGTCGGGAAATGGTGCATAGAGACTAGATGTAGAAAAGACTAACCGTAATGTAATTTTTACTCTGAGCTCGCCTGCAAAAAAGGTCTTGTTGCGAAAAGGATAGCGTTTTTATCTATTATTCTCATCTTTAACAAAAAACATCGCTCCTTTCCTACAGCCAACTCCTTTTCTTCGAACTTTACCTAATTTTTCTTGATATCATTATTCACTATCATTACCGTAATGTAATGCAATAAGCACGGCTCCATTTTTTCCTGGTCTAGCTGAAAACTTCATTTTTACAAATTTGCTAGCTACCACCGCACCCGGTGATTCCTCAAGCGTGTAAAAAGTCTATAAGAAAATCGGAATTGCATTATTTTGCCTTGATGGGGGTACCTTTTTGAAGTTCCATGTCAGCCGAAATTGCATTATTAGATGACGTCAAAGACAATACGTATAATACATCTCCGCAAAAAATTTGATCTGTACAGTACATGGTCAAATGCACTTTGGAAACTGTGCAGTAGATTATGCACCACCTTTTTCGTTCAGCAGAACAAACAGGAAGGTAATAAAATTTGAATTACGTTTTAGACTTCATGTCGGGAGTATTTCCTCTTTGATTTTTTATACTGAACTAATTTTTCCTCTCTTGTCCTGGCCACTCATTTTTTCCCTAGAGATCAAAAGATCATTGACTTTGAGCGGAGCCAGGCTTTACACGATCGCATCATTATCATCATGTACATCAATTCAGTTACAGTTTAGACTTTACCCACCCACCTTAGCAAGACAAAAAAATCGTTGGGTTGATTACGATTATTATGATAATGTTGCATTATCACGTGAATAAAACGTAAATGTATAGGGAGGAATGAAATGGTCAAAAAACCATTACAATACATAGTACAATTAACTATTCTTGAGTCAAAAAAGGTAGGAAGTTTAGCCATCGTAGGAGAGCATCGTATCACTCCATCATTCTCAGCCCATATAACACCTAAAGCCAGGCCACACCATACCACAACACATAATGTTCGTATCGCTAACCACCACTTCAAAACTTCCGATGTAATTTATGTTTGAATGAAAGTGGTCAGCCGAGAGGAAGTGATGGACCATGCTTTTGATTGCATGAAAGCGTAAAAATCAGTGTGCACCTTTACACGAAATAACGTAACAATGGAGAGTGATATTTTGCTTCGAATAATAATGTGCTGGTGATATCATTATGATTACGTATGAAACTCGGATTCTTTTCACGTTAACTGTTCATCATTTCTATACAAACTTTTCGAATAGAAATACACACGGGAGCAAAAATGACTTCCTTTCTTTTGTTTGTGTAGCAATTGTCCTTTTCATTTTACAGTAATGTGGAACGCAGAATCTAAGTTGGAAAATGAGTGAAAAGCGTTATGCTGAAAACGGCCAGATTCTAATCTAATTCTAAAGCTTATGCTTTGAAATATCATCTAGGGAAATTTCAGCATTGTTTGACGAGATGAATATTATCGCTTTGATTTCAACTCAACTATCTATGAATGGAAACATACAAAAGCTGGTACATTCAAGGAAGCGAAAAGCGGCCACGTTGCGATTTAGTTCAGGCTCGTGTTAGCTTGCCATTTATTTAGCAAAAGGTAAAACTGACTTACGTGCGATACGATAAAAAATGTAAAATGATATGTTTCCAGGTTTTTGGCCTTTCACAGAATAACCACTAATTTATCAGCTCAAACATCAAGTTAGCACTAAGCACCTACGGATATTTAAGTCATGTATGGTCAGGTATTACTCTCCCTCGTAGGATATCATTGAACCAAGTGAAATGACCAAATTGAAATGTAATACCTAATGTATGATCATATCGTAAACATGTCAAATTAACGATTATAGACCACGCTTTAAAATATTAAAACATTCCATTTAGGCTTTTGTCTGGACCATATAATCTCTATTTGCATTACCTACACAGGTTCATTAGCAAATTAGATGTTATAGGCACCATTGTATTACAGGTTTAATAGCAGTTGGATGATTTTATCATTCCATTTTGCTGTGGGTGCCGAGAAGAATGTAAAAAGTAAAAGAATGAATAGGAGGAAGAGCAAAAAACTATTTTGTTCGAGGCACACCTACGAAATAATTGTTATTGGTTAATACACAACGCAATAATCACCCACTGAAAGCCATTACTTTACTCTCATAGAGTATCTGTCAACAACTGGCTAGCCACAGGCAACAATGTTTTTTTCTGGAGACCACTTAAAATACTCTGCGTAACAACAATACACTACCTACTTTTAGTAGCTCTGGCCCTGAATTTAATATAATTTAAGGTAGGTGATTTGTGGCATTGCAGTTTGATGCTTCATCTCATCACACATTTTGATTTTAACATATACGCACTCACTCTAATCAAAATAATCAACCAATACAAATTGTCAATCGCCTGTGTTACCACTTACAAAAAAGGTGAAGCCAAAGATGACGACAAAAAGAGAAACGACCTTCAGCCTCAGCCCTGCTGCTGTTGTAAAAATACCACCAATTCCTTCAACTGTACCTCAACGTCTGTTTTTAACAGTGGCTTCTAATGTAGTTCAACTTTAACTGTCATACATAAAGAAGTGATTCAGATTTGGAGTGGCATACAGGATGTTATATTTAATTCCACTTTCACAAACTAACAGAACGTTACATGTATTTACATGACGCATGGATCTCTTTAAAAGGATTAGGTTTGAGATGAGCAAACGCTCATAGATATTCATGCACATGGAATACTGAATACATTCGACCTTCTTGGCCTGTAAAAGTCAAAATTCAGAATTGTGCTTGAACAAGAACACCACTCCCAAAAATATATCAGATGAGTAATCCCACTTCCACCTTATCCTCATGTATCAGTGATCAGATGAATTATACAGGAAAAAAGATAATTGTGGAAGTAGACTCTTTGCATTCTTTTCGTACACTTCAACTCCAATCCAGCCTATTGACTTTAATCGTAAATTCAATATGACTATATATTATATATAGTTGAGCGATATTATTTTTAAAATTGTTTTTAGGACAAAGGGCACATAAAACCAACTTTGTTATTAGAATAAGATTATCAAGGCTGTTATGTACCGTTGTAAAAAAAAATTCTGTCAAAAAGAATTTTCGCAAAGGGCTAGATACCTGTCTCCTGTCATGTTATTTACGACGCTTGATTTTGAGAATGAAATAGGGGATTCCACTTGACATAGATTGAACAGGGAAAAAGTGTAATCAATCATTGAACGTTTTCTTTTCGGTAATCAAAGATCAATCTAACCTGCATACCAGCAGTATAAATTGTAGATTTACTCCTTTCCATTATGTGCAAACTTGCAAAGAAGTTCAGGAGGAAAGTTTAAACCCGTCACGTTTACTTTACAATCTTGTATCCTCATTCCATATTTTGAAGTGGATATGGTCAACTAAGCAATATAACTGAAACTCCACCAACGCTTTCGAATAGTCATATTTTTCGTGTCATATTATTCTACCTAAAAGTACACCAATTATTGCTATTGTTGCGTGTAATGCACAGATGCAAGGGTAAAAGATGATGCAAATGATGAGGAGAGTGACTGCGTGACCTCGAATCTCCTCTGCTGAGGATGTTGTACTCGCTCGTTCAAAAAAATACGACAGGTTTTTCAATATTATTGCGTCGGTAAAGTTAACAAAAATCTTTTCTAAAATAATAATAAAAATGGCCAGAGTAGGTAAAGCATACATGATGGCTATGAATTTTCTTGGTAAACACGGGCCTTAGTCATATATCAGAGGCAATTGTCAGACTTCTACTGGCTACATCCTAACTTTCAATTTACATCTGATGATTCTGATCTTTTAAAAAATATATGAAGGAAGAGAAAGGCTCGAGAGTGAGTAAAGTGAGAGGTAAAGATAGAACGTTCAAGTGAGATTATCCATATTTTAGTTGCAACTAGGGCGCAAATACTAGGCAAACATGCTTGACTAAGATTTGCGTGGGTGGCCTGTTTGAACTTTTTTGAACATTTGAACTGGTTGATACAAAGGATTAGTAGGATTACCCGAGGTAAGGCAATCTAGGTAATAAAGTCAAGTAATCTTCGCCAACATTTTTACCCGCATCATGTTTGAAACCACATGAGCTTTAGCTTATCTAAGCTGCCGAGAACAATCAAGTTGATCACCGCGAGGTTTCTAGGTCTTTGTCAAACTTTTTTGAAAATGAAGGAGTAAGAAATAGAGAAGTTTTACAAAAAAAAACGTTTAAAAATCATTGTTAGCTTCATGTATGCTCATCTAAGAAATGCTGTTTGATTTAATTTGCTCGATAAACTGTTCAAAATTCAAAGCACTTAATTCTGACTATGCTTTTTGATTTAATTCGCTCGATAAACTGTTCAAAATTCAAAGCACTTAATTCTGACTTCATCTTCCGTATTATTAAGCTCTAGGAAATCCAGTGTTGTAAAATTTAGAATATCCCTATTTCAAAAAATGCACACGCGCATGCAATAAATAACTTTGTGCATCACATCACTTTATAATTGCAGGAAGCGTTTTACCACGCGAAATTCGTTTTGACATCCGTTTACACGCACTTAACAAGCCCAGGTTTTCGTCCTCGGTGAATGGATATAATATCCAGCGTTGCTAAAAAAGTGTCATTGACCTTAAGTTCAGTTGTGTTAACACCGGAAATATATAAATAAAGGTGGAACATGCCATTTGAAATGTACGAGTCTGTAGTAGCGGGAGTGTTCATTAAACTACTGCGTTTTGATTAATTTCGTCCAACAAAATGAATGTATGCTAGTTCAGCAGCACAACGTACAATTTAATGAAAGCAATTAACTTATTCTATCTAAATTGAAGTTAAAGCTAAAAGTTTACATCTGGCTTCTAATGAAAGCGTAACTTTCAGAATGTACGTATAAAAAGTCCATCCAAGCCAAGCCAACTTTTCCATGAATTTGTGAGGGTAGACAAACACTCATTAATTATTTCGCTCCAAATACTCTTGAAGGTAACGATGAATGATGTGGTTGTTCAGACGAACTACACATAAGTATTTCCAAAAAGTATCTTATTAACCTTAACTCTTGGTAATCTCTTCCTATGTGCTCTTCAACTACATACTTAAAAGTCAGACAGAGATCCATGTCCTGTCCTGCCTTCTTCAAATTTCACTCCCACGTGTACACCTCACCCTCATCTCCTAATCATAATATTTTTCACCTCACTTTAGAATGGCAACAAGGTACACTCTTAAAATGCTTTGGTACCAAACAGTTAACAAAAAAAGCATTGACTTATAATCAACCACGGTGTCTCTCTGCGACTGTTCATGGACTTTTAAATTGCTTCAGGTTGTAATAGTCATTCCATTGTTTGTCTACATGCTACACAACAAAGTTAACAATTGTACTACACCACTATTCGGCTTGCACACAAGAAACTCTTAAATCTATTCAGATGTGATAATTCTTTTGTAGAATATCAATGTGCATAATTCAAGCCAGTTTTATCGAAGGTCATTTATATAAGTCCCAGTGTAGTGACCAATGTTTAAAAATTTTTCCTTACAAAAATACAACGCAATAGCTTGAGGAAAAATATGAATCTAAAATTATCCGGTTAATACTTGTTACATAATAAGTTTTCCAGAGAAAAACAATGAGATTATTCATGAAAACGTGACTTACTTGCAATAATGATAATCATCGAAGAAATCTTTAGCTCATCATTTGCATACTATTACATCCCAAATCACGGACAAAGGATAAATGACCACTGCTACTTCATTAGTTTACCCGCTTGTTATCAGTTTTATTCTTACAAGCTCATATTCTCTACTTTGTATGCAAATGAAAAAAAAAACTACAAAAAATTATTTTTCATGATGCATGAAAAAAAGATAACAAAGAAAAATTAAGGCTATATTAGTAATTGTGATGTAGAAAGTGATGTCATACATTAAATCATGTCATAAAAGTGCTTCTCAAAATTTATGATGATAAATATAGTCATTCGACCTTAGGCAAAATTTTGATAGCCCCACTTTATCTTCTTAGCGTTCCATTACCATTCCATCTCAAAAATCTCCAAGTATAAATTGAATTTAGCAAATTAAATAATATTTTTAGAGCTTAGCGTGAGATTAGCAATTTGGAAAGAATTTCATTACGTACTTCAATCGATGAGTGAAGCCCTTCGTAGTAATCATGATCATTGCCAGCAATTTAGGTACTCGCACGCGAGGAAAAGAACGCGATAAAATAGCTTAAGATCAAGGCATATAGAACTAATGGAAGCCCTAGTAATTCCCTAGCTATCATAAATACAACATGAGCTATATTCGCGATCAATACTTATGTCATGATATCAAAGCCTGCTTTTTAAACGAATGAAGGACAGACCACTTATTTTGCACGAAATACCTACATTTTAAGAAAATGAACAATCAACCTCGCTCAAACAGAAGTTCCATCTAAGCTCACTTTTAAAATAAGTGAATTACTAAATACACTCGAAGACTCGAAGGCAATGTTTTTTGAAAGTCTAATCAAGCCAAGCATATGTACAAAATGTAACAAAGGAAATGATGTTCGGTCTGGGCACCATAAAAATAACTATTGAACTACATACACATGCGGAATACTAGGCAGAAAATATATGGTGTTTGCTCGAAGGTAAAGTACAAGATTGTTAACAATATTATCGTCTAAAGTAAATTACAAATGCTGAAACTTTTTTCCACTAGTTTTTCTCACGAACATACAAGTTTTTTTTTGGATGTCATTTTCTTCCACTTGTTTTTTCTTCTGGATGTTATTGACATGCAATCGCTAAATCGCATCCCAGTCTATATAGGTTTCGCAAGAGTGTTTTCAACACATAGCTGAACAAACAAGAAGAAAAAGCAATTTAAGTTTCTGCTTTATTTTATGAGCACATGCGTATGTTTATGTATCCATTCAGCGGAAAAGCTATTACAATAGACTTTTTTTTCTAACATCCTCATTCCCTACTAGAATAAATTTGCTAGTCAACCAAAAAGACAAACTTTTTATGAGAAGGGGAAAGTACACAAATGCGCTAACATATTACTTCATCCTTTTAATTTATTTCTTTTAGATTTTGTTGACGCATCCCAACTCCGAAAGCTCCCAACTTTTTCTATGGACTTCCTTCGAACATGAATTATTTACATGGAGGAAACACCTGGCCTGGTAAAGTAAAGATTTACTCTTTCTTTCTCTACAGGACTAGCTTTTTAATATACAACAGATTCTTCAGAAAGTAATTTAACTTCTTAGAGGAATGACAAGAAAGGTAGTTCCCACATTAGACCAAGGCACTGCGGCACTATCATCATACCACAGCCCCACGACCAAATATTTCGGATGATATTGTGGCTTTCAAAACCTGAACTCTTTCCAGTGGTTTTCCCATTGTCTCTGAGCCAAATCATTTCACATGCTGGAGTAACAAGCAATCATTATATCAATAATTTGAGCAAAACTGAGATGTCTGGATTATCTGTAATACTCATTTTAATAAGAATTATAGTTTGGAATGTAACCCTCTCGGTATACTCGTTTGAAAATTTCGGCCTTTTTATTCAGTGAAATATTAAATCCAAGACATATTTTTCACCATGCAAGTTTCATCCAAGAAATTACATAAATTCCATTTGATTCTTGCCTTATGTTCAAGAAACCAAGAAACGAAGCTTGATAGCATATCCAGATCAAACCATCAATCTTCCTTAACCAACGAAGCATGATCAATTTTGAAATTCCCTTCATGTGTGGAATTCAATATACGAATTTTTCACATTTTTCTGAGATTTCTTGTTGGAGTTATGAAATTGTAGATTTGCCTCAGCAAGCACATTTTTTCATGTAACAAAAATTTCCTCGCTGTATCAAATTCAAGTACAATATTACTTTACCACAATTTTTTTCCTATAGTAAGCAAAATGCCTACATTATTTCTGACTACATTTCTGGTTTATCAGCAGAAAAAAATGTCATTACTACGTATCATTACGCTACTTTACTGTTCTACTTCTGGACTGTGCCTAATGTCCAGAAAACTGAGCTAATGGGATCAAGATCAAATATCCACACAATACAACCCTGCCTAATCTAACCCATTTTTCTAACGAAAAAGTGTAAAAACGCGAGGAAAAGTAAGAAAAAAATGTAGCGCGACAGCACTACTAAATAGGTGATCGTCTATTATTCACGTCCGTACACTAGTGCCACAATGGCTGATTCACAAGAACTTATCAATTCCCGTCTGCTTTCCATCCATGTTCACAATCTGGAACATTTTTTGCACATTTACATGATTTGTAGCTTTATCTCGGGGACTTGTCTCTTCATCTTCTTACGCCTGCTTACGTTTACATATTTCATCACTTGATGATAAAGCACGTTTGACAACTACGCAACTGATCCAAGGACTATTTTATTGGCACCACAGAAATGAAAAAATGCACTTCGCCCCTATACGGATCACAGGTATTTATGCAATATATTTTCTGAGAA
>JAANSQ010001060.1:0-17030 GCA_036850885.1 Lepidocyrtinus dapeste | reverse complement strand
CATTATTCGAGGTGAAAGGGAAAAGAGAATGAAATACTTTCTCTCGTTGTAGTTCTTTGGTGGAAAGTTTTTCCAAGAGTGTAACTATACACAATCTAATTCTCTTCCATGAAGTTAATTTTCTTTCCCATGAAGAGCTTTTCCATCCTTTGCCATATTTTCACTTTCGGAAGTGAAGATCTCCAGGAAATCTTCAAAATCTGTACTCAAGCTTGCATCCTAGATTGAGAATGATACCGGCTTCTTATACGAATTCACTGTAGTAATATTTATAGTCTACTTTGCATTTTGAAACTTCCATAAAGCCGGGGTTATCTTTTGAATAAATTGATTTTAAGCAAGTTTCTATTTACAGCCAAAATTTGGCAAGGTCTCTTCTGGAAGGATCAACACAAAAATGCTTACAAACTCAAAGCTATTTTAGCAGCAGCCATACTTGAAATTTTCAGGATTCAACTGGAGAAATCTCCTAGGTTTTGTGTGCTTTGCGAAAACTTTCCCCCGTATAGTTTTCCAGGACAATGTATTTAGGAAATAATACTGCTCAGGTAAGCAAATTCATAAAACAGATAATACCAGATAAAATCCCTACTAGATTTAATGTTCCCTCCTCGCCACTTGGGACGACAGCCATGTAAAATGGAAGAGTTATCTGAACCAGGTGAAATCGAACTAAACTACACTTGCTTCTCCAGATTAATTTGAATGACTGAACTTAGTCGTTTACTCTAATGAAAGTTATCTTGGATAAAGGAAAAGCACAAAAATGCAAGTTATATGAATTATTTATCAACTTATCTAATCCAAAAAATGACACATTTCTTAGAAAAAGACCCAAGTCTACACTCCGCGTCTTATGTCCTTCAAGATTGAGTTGTCTCATGTACTTCTTTTGTGATTGTGTAAAGGAGAATAGTCGTGAGTCTTCTGCTAAGCAGTTTTATTCGGAATAGTTGTTGTAGTTGCGGTTTATTGTCTTAATGGGATTGTTCAAGTCCCTTAAGAGGTGGAAACTTGCACGAAAGCAAAACTAACAATAAAGAAAAGTTTTTGCTTGGAGTCTGCAAACAAAAGCAAACACAACAGACCCTTAAAGCTCGTAACGAAGGGAAGAAACACAAGATGAGAATGTTGTCTCTTGTAAATCGCAGAAACATTACAACTTGGAGTAACAAAGCAAGCTCATCTTTTCCCATTGTGCCAATAACACCGATACTTACGAAACTACTTCGCCTTGCCAAAGATCATGGGATACTTGATGGAGCTTGAGAAGTGCACCTAAAATATAAGCCGAGTTGAAACAACTCAGACAGACATACTTAGACAGCGTAGAAAGTCTCCAAATGTTTAGTGATCCAAAATTATAAACCCCATCTTGAAAACGAGAGTGATTTCCATTCATCAACTGATTTAAATTGTGAATCGATGTGGAAATGGAAACCAGACTTGGGATTATTTTTTGTACCAAAAAAATCAAGAGATGGATGATGCTTTCTTCAAGAGAATTATGAACTTTTATTTTGTCTAGATTTTGTATAAACTTGATACTTTTTCATAAGCCAAAAACGTTCCAACCAAATGAGACGTCAAAATGAAAAAGGGCAAGTTTTCTTTTCTCTTCCTTCCTAAACAAATATGAAAGAGTTTCTTTTTTTATTAGAATTATGCAAAACGTGAAAGCATAGAGAAGAAATAGTGAAACGTAGTATATTAGATACCTTCCAAAAAAACTACCAACTGCACATGAAAAATTAACAATATGTCTCGTCACCACCTCACAAAAGTAATGTCACACCAGATTAATCCTTTCAGACAAATAGGAAACTTTCTTTTTGGTAGAATAACCAAGTATTAGTTTTTCGTGAGAGTTCTTTTCATTTTGTAGCACAAAAGTGCATAGCATTTCTCTCCTTTCTAAAAGTCCTTCCTTTTTTACGAAAAGTAACTCATTTTCAAATTAACTTGCACAAGTCTAAAATAGAATTTTTTTGTTAGTTTCTCCTTCCAGATATTTATGCTTTTGTATGCGGAAGTTATTTGTTAAAGATGAGATCAGAGCAGCAGAACAAAAGTTATTCAAAGCACTACATTTTTTCACTGGCTAAAACAACTTTCACATTGCACCAGAGAAAAAAAACACTATACTCGTGCTTTCTCTTCACACGAGGCTTGTGTCAGGAGGCACATGGTGAAAAGAGCAGAGTAGAATTTCCTATAAAACTTTCTTTAACCAGCTAGTTTTCTCTTCCTCCTTCCCTCTTGACTTCAAGCTCAGAACTGGGAGGCAAACTGTGACTGAAGGGTAGAGTAAAGCTGCACCGCTCGAGCGGATGGGAAAAGACACTCCATTCCATTTCGGACTTGAGCCCTTTCTCCCTACTTTCCCTAATCTCTCTGGGAAAAGTGTCTTACGCTCGCAATCAGTTTGTCATTTTACGTTTCATAAGAAGTCTAGTTATTTCCAAAGGATCTAATCAGGAGCATCATCCGTGGGAAATTAATGGTAAATTCTTTTATTTTTAAATGATCTAAATAGTTAAATCCCTCCATGAGTCAAGTCAAAGCTGAAAGAGTGTAGCAAAAGATTAGCCTACTTCCATTTATCTTGGCATACAACCAGCATTGCCACGTAACTGGAGAAACTTGTCCAGCTCCTGCTTTTCATGTTTTCTTAAAGTTTGGATGGAAAACATAGCCTTTTGCTTAAACTCACTTTGATTTTTTGAAAGGTCACCCTGCGTTCCAACCTGTACAAGACGTTTTGGCAGGAGGAGGGTGCACTATGCCAAAAAGCTTTTTATCAGAGGCGGCTCACTTTGTATTTTTACTTGGAAGTTTCATCCAACTTTCTTCATGAAAACTTGCCCCTATTGTTCCTGGCTTTTGTTTAGGAGGAAATGATTCTCCGAAGAATATAGAATTGGAGTGAAAAAAGCTGACGTTTAAATTAGCCTGTTTCTTTTGGCAAGAGTAATGTGTCTATTGACAAGCTCGAATAGAAGGATTTTCTAAACAGAAAGAAAACCGTCAGCGATGTTTGTTTTAATGGTGGCATTATCACTCCTTCTTCCTGACGTTTTGATCTTTATCGCTTCATCTCTAAAAGAATGGGAGTCCCTCCGTACACTTCCGCCCTACTCTTCCTTCCTTACTCATTCCGTCACATAAATTCACGCTTTATTGGCAACGCTGTCAGCCAAGGTGACTTTAAAAATGTACTGGAGGTAGATTTATTCTGTTGTTTCGTCGATCCCAATCCGAGAGCAGTACACACCAACGTTAATCCATTTTACGATACCATGTCCCATTTTAACATTCCCTCGCCGAATTTTATTTCCGACACGGAGTACTAGATTGCATTACAAGGTTTAAAAAAAATTGTGAAAGAATGCGATGCAAACGTGACAAAAGTCATTCCAACTTGGTGATACAAGAAGTACATAACTGATCACCAAATTTCACACTGCATCCAGAAAAACAAACTTTACTTTCTCCGCTTGTCACCCAAGTAAAGTCGTATTTTATTGTGATTAAATTGTTTCCAGTCGTGTACTGTGTATCAATGAAAGGACTGCTAAAAGTTTTCATTTTGTTTAAAAAATTCCTCCAGCCCTTTCTCAAAGAGACATTTCTTTGAAGGCAGTTGCTTTGCTGACCCATTCAAAACTATAAAGACTGAGTTCAATTTGAGAAGGCTAGAAAAAGTCTACTTAAGTAAATGGTTTAGGCATGTATTCCTCGCTGGAGGGTGATGGAGCCAACTTCTGCATATTCCCAAGCTATTTGCATCTGTAGCCTTTGAGCTTAACCGGCTTTGTATTATCTGTCGAGATAAAGTAAAGTAAATGTTTTCTTGCTTTCGTATAGCCCCAAAACGTACAGTTTTAAAAGAAATGCAACCGGAAAGGCAAATTTTGCCCAACTTCCTGCGCGACTTGTACACAAAGGCGTAGTTTTTTTTGAAGCAATGTTTCACTATAATAAAAACTCATTTGTTTAAAAGTTACTCCAAAATTTAGAAACGTTATAGACTAAAAATTCCTTTCTTTCTCCTTTTTATCAGGTTTTTGTGAAGAGCAGGGAAAAGTTTAAACAGGTCATCCAGAAAACGGTAAAATTAGACAAGGTCTCAAGAGAGCCGCTACTCCAGATCCTGTAGATCTTCCAGACATACCTACACCGGCCAAGCTAGGGAACGCACCTACAAACAACATCTACTGTATTTCAGAGCTGGAGCTCCAATTCTAAGGAGAAAAATGAAGCTCCGTATCCAATCCACACGCGGAGACACATACAAACTTACTTATCAAGTAGGTTCCGCTCATCCATGCAACTTTTCTGCTACACTGAACTAAAAGCCACGTAAAGAGTTTCACTTTGGGGAAATTGTACTGGATTTTACGATGACAACAAACACTAGAAGAACGCCTTGGACTCGAAAACTTAATTCCCTTGCCACTATCTCACTGTCCTTCCTTAGTTTTGTATGCTCTTCTCATTTATTCTAGTGCAGTTTCCTCATCCTGATAGTTATAAAAACTCACCAAAGTCACTGGAGGAGGAATACAAAGGCAACAAAATTCTAATTTTTGTTCACTCCCGAAATAGGGTACAGAGCGGTACGTTAAGGCTTCCTCCAAGGAGCTGATATAAAAAAAGTCAGTAAAAGGAGAAAACGGCCACGCTGGACCTGGAGCGTAGAAATCAAGTAGGTTCTTACCCTGGATCTTATCCTACTTACGATAGGAAGATGCGATGCAGCAATAACGCGAAAAGCAGGGCAAAACACCCAAGCCTCCAGCCAACAACTGCATTCATGTCATGTCATCACGGAGAAAGTTTTAGGAGCCCTAGATTATGTTTACAAAGCCGCTAGGCTTAAAGGATGATTTGCTTTTCCAAGAGAAATCATCATCCACTCCATTCATCTTTCCAGTCAAGTCAAATATATACACATTTTTTGCAAAGTAAGCGAAATCCTCCGACTATTCCCATTTAAACTGTGTGAATAATGGACTCTACTTATATTAGCGTATTGTGTAGAGTACCTAATGTACTGACTTGGAATAAAAAAAATTCCTGGAACAGAAAATGAAAGCAAGTACATACACGGGGTAATTTAAACAAATGGAAACGAAACGTCGCCGACAATGCATTAGTGATGAAATGCATATACCCACCATTTATTAGCTTTTTTACTGTACACTTGTGTTTTTTTTGCAAAACGTGAATTTAGTCAATTACTTTCCGTAGAAGTCGTGTAATTAACTTCTCATGATGCACGTGGGGTAGTTTAAGAACAGAAACCGGATGAAAGTATTTAGATCGGCTTGCCGGTATTTGGCAAAGTTAGATACTCAGCTTGATCTGGTCCATCCAGTTTTTTTAGTCAGATTGATACCCACTTAGGTGAAATAATGTCGTGGGTAATGTCTTGTTTATTAGAGCATGACCCTACGCAATAAAAACTGCTCAGCCGAGGGAAGAATAAACCGTTTACTGTTTACCTCCACGGTGGGCTAGAGCCAGAGCTGAGTTCAGTTTGCGTTCTAGCTTTTTAATTAATGTGAGAATGAGAGTCTGCTCTGGTACCGTAGGCTTGAGAATACATATTTCAATCTCTCACTTTCACCACTGACCTGTTCTTGCCCTGGGTATGGCCTTCCCACAAAACAGAAATAACAGAATGCTAAACAAAATGTTCTGGAATAGTGGATAGATTTGATTGTGCCTCCATGATTCTCATATTAGATTTAGATGATACTGGAGGAGGAAGAGCCAGAGAAACTGTAAATTACTGCATTGCGGAATTAATTGGATTTTTCTCATTGTTTCCCAAGAGGCATGGCACAACCAGAACCAACCCGTTACAAAGCATTTTTCTGCGTATATTGGCTCCTTCTTCAGACGAACTTCTACAGAATATTAGTTGAGTATTCCAAGTTCTTTCGACATCGGATGAACAGCACGATGCAATAGTCTGGCCCAAGACTCTCCAACCATTTCCCCTTGCATTCCTTATGCTAGTGACACTTGCTCAAATGCCTGCATTCCAGGTCCCCCTCCAGAACAAGATTTACCACTTTGGAGCAATCGATGAAAGCTAAATAGCTTAAATTTTGCTGGAGAAGAATTCCATCCTTTTCATACTCTTTGCTTGGTTCTTTCTCAACACCTTGGAAAAAATATGTGGACAAAAGTACGTCAGTTAGTTTTTGGCGAAACCTTTCTTTAGTAAATTTACTGTCTCCGAAAATTACCTTCAAATAAAAATTCGACTTATAAAAACTTTAAGGGTTTGAGGAGGCTAAAGTCTTGCAAGACATTTTAGAGTAGTTTTTTGGACGTTCGTTGAAAATTGAAATTTTCTGAAAGAACCTAACAATACTAAGAAACGCCATGATGATGGGAGCCTTATTGGAAATGGAAATTATAAAAAGGATAAACAAGAGCTGTCAGATTAGCAACGTCTTTTTGAGGGGAACGTCCCGAAGAAATAAAAGTGACAGCGATAGAAGAAACGGAATATATATCTATAAAGATCCCAAAGTTACCATTTGCAGGCACAAGGAAAAAATATGAGGAGGAAGAACCGTAACCGTTATCATGAAAACTATAAAATGTCCCTAAAAGTACCAAAGTCTAGAAAGGATTAAGTTCTGGGCTACTCCAAGGATGTTTATGGATTCATTGGCTGAACAAATGTGAAATGAAAAAGGAAGGGAAGATGATACGTCTTCTTAGCTGTCTCAGACTTGCTTCGAGTCGTTTCATTCTGACTACAATACAATGACGGCTTTTGTACTGGAAGTATCAAGGGAAGATATGGAGGAAGGAACCAAGTCGGATCGGAAATGCCAAAAAATACGTTACAAAATGGATCAACTTTCAAAGTGCTTCTGAAGTTATTTGTCTTTGAATGGCATACAGCCATTTTTGTTTTGAACGAGTCATTACGGTGGAAACAAAATACATTATGGGAAGTCTCTCCAAGAAAAATAAATTCACATTTTCTCCAGGAAGTAAAGAGAAAAAAATCTAGTTATGCATAAGCTGTGAGATGTAGTCTGCTCATCTGAAAAATGATACTATTTTTCTACCATAAATTATGATTCGTGTGCGTTCTCACTTTCCCTCTTGGAGAAACTTGTTTTGGGAATGCCTTTTTATTATATGGTATTGCCTCTTTTCCCCTGGAAGAGTGGCAGTGATGCGGAGAAAATGATAACAATTTTATGCGGAGAAAAATGTACTCTGAGAATCATATGATGTGATGGAATTTGTGAATGTGCATTTATATGTTTGCGTGGCGAAATTATTCATACCGAGTGAAATTATTCCTACGCTAAAGATGAAAATTATGAAAGGTATATGTTTGAAGAACTGCTACCTACTGTAGGACATACTTTGGTAGGTGTGTACTCTGGGAAGGGAACGTTATCAAATATTCATGATGTAAAAGAGATGAAAATGCTGACTGTGGATGGTCTCGTCCCTCTTCTGTTATGACTTGCTTTGGCATTGTAAAAATGAAATACTTCATTTCTTCCTCTGAATGGGAAAGCTGGCTGCAGTAGACCTACGTAGGTGTGATTTGATCAAGATAAATCCACTGGAATCCTTTCATTTCGTGGACAAGATGAGGAAGAATCCATTCAGATAAAAATTTTCCAAAGAAATAGATTAGGATTTTAGTACTAGAGTGATACAAACTTGGCAGTTTACACATCACTGGAGAAACCATATCTATGCAGACTCCATTGTCTGGGTTTAAGACAAGGGTCACTTGAGACAGTCGTTTTAGTCTACTGAAAAGAATATTTTTTTAATCTTTGCAAAATATTCTCCATTGATTCAGCAGCTGCAGCTTCAAACTGTCTAAAAAATATAGTTCCTTTGTCTAAATCACCCGTTACCAATTTCTCCTTTCATCGTCCAAATGTACTCTGAAGCCGGACACTTTGCACCCCTCCCATGTATGAGAATCTATCTTTCACTTCCTTCAAAAGTTACAATCAGAGAGCAGACAGTAAAGTACATCATTGACTTGAGTTGTTACAACTTGAGGGCATTTTTTCCAAAGTTTGAGAAAATATGCATACACGTAACATGAAATTATATTGAGAAGGAATAAAAGAGAAAGTACAGAGTAGACATCCGTCCGACCTAGATTCATATCGTTTGAAATAAAATGTTAATATGTAGTTTGAAAAAAAAACTGTGCCATTTTTCGCAGAAAAACTAGCTCGTTTTGGTATTCCGAGGGTTTTTTATTGGCGCCATTATCCAAAGTGGTGGTGTTCATCTTGTAGGACAAACGTGGCAATGACTTTCTCTCTCTAAGCTTAGTCTGAAAATGTCACCAACTTCATAAATGATAATGGTGTAGTGATGATATGCTAGGCTATAGTCTACAGATAGTGGAAATAAACCCGAGAGTTTTTCACAGAAAGCAAAAAAAATAAGCGAATACGTAATAATTTGAATTCAACTCCATTTCTTCTTGTCCACGCGTATGTTTTTGCAGTATGGCTTGGTTGGTTTGCACGAGTAGAATGTGATTTATAAGCGCATTAAATTAAAAGAATGCTCAGCTAGGCTATGTTTTATGCGAGGAGCAGCGGAAAAGATTAAAAAAGTAGGTTCCGCTCTTTTATCTTTATTGCGTAGAGTCAAGTTGGAAAATGGGAGGCGGAGTGGAGCATGCGATGCCTAAAAGTTCTTGCTGGAAATGCTGAAATATGTTTATTGCACGAGAACGAGAAAANAGAACGAGAAAAGGGACTAAAAACTTTATACTTTTTACTCCAAGATAATCGTCAAAACTTGAGCAAATAAATATACATGCGATGACGGCAACAGAAGACTTAATGTCTTTATGGCAAGCGAAGGAATCTATCGAAGGCGACTTTGAATTCTAAATTGAAGAATGGAGCGTGTCAAACATCACAAATGATGCAAAGTGGCTTCATAATTTTTAAACTCGTGTCTTTAGTGCTACTATCTATATAACAATGGAAGGCTGACTCTAAATTTAATTGACTTTGGAAAACTTCAAAATGTCAATTTTCGTACTTTTGTGCAGGCCCAATCAACTGAGGTTTATACCTCAATCGGATCGTCATTACGCAATATTTAATCAAAGCTGGAGGGAAATCTACACGCATTTCGTTTCTTTGTAAATAGTAAGTGTAACGATCTTCAGTATCCCAGAGATGATATAGACCAACGGAAACATTTGTTATTCTGTTTATACATTGACGTGAACCATCACGAAATTCCAACATTCCAAAGATAAGAGGTAAGCTGTGTTGATGAACATCTTGCACCAAAACAACGCCATTTTTGAAGGTTCTTTCCAAAGAGTGAAAAGAATTTGTCACTTCCTTATTCTTTCTTTTTGAACAGTGCCAAAAGTTATGCTCCAGCCTAATATGTTGAAACGTGAGAAGGAATAATGAGCTGAGTATTTTAAGGGTACAATATTGTCTTGCAGTTCCCTCAAACTTCAAACAAAAAGGAAAAATATCGTGACATCCTCACAATTCGAATTCTTTTGAGAAGCCACGTTACCTCCCGGGAAAAAATGTACAAACATAAAATATGCTTATTTTTTTGAATGTAGACCCCCGCGTTCAACCAAAATATAAGTATAATATTTTTATTATAACTATTTCAGCGTGTAATTTAAATTAAGTGACATACAGCGTGCCACACACTGAGTCCTAGTTTTTCCTAGCTATTTTTAATCCTCTTAAGTAGGTCATCCGATTTCTCGTTTACTTAGTCTCTTCCAAAAATATAAATGGCATTAAGAAATTCAGTTTGAGAGGAAACTACCTAAGAAATTCATCTTCTGCATAGGAATGAGAAATTGGTTCAAAGAACCTCCATCTGAGGGAAAGGTAAGGATAGTGAAAATAGTTACCATCATGTCAAGAGGGAAAGAGCAACACTTCCATTGCAACTTTTGTGGGATGTCGGGTCGTAACTTTTCTCCGCTGACGTGACATGATCGTTTAGCACTTACTACTGGAATGGAGCGTGCCATACATCTTTTTCCCGAAATGAGCTCTCAAAAGTTTATAAAATTGGTTCTAAAATTCTCTCTGGAAGTGTCACTCCACTAGAAGAAAAAGGACTCGAGAGTTCAATTTTTATTCAAACTTTTTTCTCTTGACCCTCTTTTAAGACAAAAGTTTGACTGGAGCTGAGGCCCACGGCTAAAACTTTTCTTTAAAAAAATTCGCTTTTTTTTTGGTTGATTTTATTTATGCTCCCGTTCTATCATCTTTCTTACATTTTTTATGCTTACACTCCCCACTCTATTACGAAGTATTACAGCATAGGTTGTGTATTTACTTGTTCTACTTACTTAGATTACAATGAAAAAGGACAGTTGCATAAGGCATAAGGTACACACGAGCTTAAGCTCAAACGAAAGAATGAATTTTTTCCTGAGAAGTAACTTGCCGTGACAGAGAGATAAAGCGAATTGAATTAAGCATAAAAAGATAATGTAAGGTATACATTACACAATTCCTCCAGAAAAATGTTGATGAGCAGAAATACGAAATCTGTTTCATTTTCTCACTCAGACTCTAGTAGTACACAAGAAAGTATCATCATGATGACATGAAATAACGTGAGAACCATAACACCACCATCATCATCCCATCACAATGAAAAATACGCGTTTGCTTTTCTTTTCATGGATCCATGTTCATATGAGGTGGATATGTTACGCTACCAGTATTATCATCATTTTTACGTTCACATTTGTAGTAATGTCTGCAGGACAAGAAAAGTCCAGGAATGTAAGTGAGTACGTCTCTTCGCCGTTATTATGTTCATTACATACATTTCTCCTGATTTTATGTTTTGATGCGTGTAGTCACAATCCCTGTCAGTTTAAATTATCCAATTTTTTCACCTTAATTTTTTACCAGATAGGCATAACTGAAGTAAATAAAAATGGACAGGAAAGGTTTGTTTCTGGATTTCCAACTTCATTTCAACCTTTTAGCAATTTAAATGCGAGATAAAATTAAATTTAGTTAGAGTATTAGGCAGATTTGAAATCACTTGCGTATGAAGTCAAGTCAGCTTTAATTCAGACAGAATTTCATGTGTCAGTACCTTCACTTGGGTGATATTTATATCCTCCCTTTACCTAGCGGGATAATTGTTACGAGCAGACACTTCATTCGGATCCTAACCTCATTATATTTTCACGCTCAACACGACACTCTGCTTAATTAAAAATGGACCTCCAACTTGGAACAATTAGAATTTTGGAATCTTTGTGAGTGGTGGTGGCTATGAAATATTTCAGCAGCCAAATTATTCCATTTCCTGGACACAGTACAGCGTTTAATTCAAGCCCAGTAAACTGGCGAGAGTAATGATGATGATGCTAACATGCGTTAACGATGGAGATGTATGCATGAATAAACTAGACCGTATTTATTTGCATGGATTAGATCTACAAAATTATTCCATACATAAAACACGTACGTACTACATCAGTGTTAAACTTCTACTTATTTCGTCTCGCCCCAAGAAATCGGACAGTCCAGTCCAACGGAATCTGGAGTGAATGCTACGCGGTGCCTTGATGAATTCAAGTATAATAAACTGGCTTTGCTTTCATTAGTTCCGAAAAACGAGAAAATCTCAAAACCTTAACCACACAATAACACTCGCATCAAGATTCTGGTTGAGTCCACGCGTGAAATTGGAATGTATTTCAGGCCAGGCTAAGCCAGCAGACCACGTCCGTGTCCAGGCTTCTATTGTCCCCGAACTGCTAAAATATTTTTTACATAAAGTTAAGTAACACTTTCCTTCAGACTACAGGAGCAACATCTGCAAGAAATAAAAAATAGCCCTCGCATTAAACACCCTTTTTTCTTCAACCCATTCCCATAAACTGTACAAAAATTATGTTTTAGTAAAGTTTCCTTACAAGCAAACAACTTTCTCCTTTTGGAAAACAAGTTGTTTCAGTGAAAGCATTTTAGTTTCCCTTTTGGCAACAGACCAGCAGGCAATAATAATGCAGCGCAGTGTACAAAGCCCTAGCTTAAATCTTTTTTCCTGAGAGGATTTGTAAGTAGTAGCGAACACACAACACAACTATTTCATCGCATCCAGCTTTATATTCAACTTTGTTTATGGAAATCTTTTAACTTTCCCTAAATTCCGTAATATTCTGATATTCTCTCCGCTAGGGAACTTGGAACACTACACAATAGTTTTTGAAAAATGGAGGCAAGTGATAATATTGTTTTGATAAATCTGCTCTCATTAAATTTCTTTGTTTAGACTTTTTAAATGTTTGTGTATTTACAGCTTATCCTGTTCATATCAAACACTCTTTGAGATTTTTATTTCGATAAATTAACTTGTCGATGAAAAAGTTATCGATCAGTTTTTATCGAGATTTTGATTTCGACAAATTAACTTTTCGATGAAAATGTTATCGGTCAGTTTTTATCGAGATTTTGATTTCGATGAATAAACTTGTTGATGAAAAAGTTTCTAAAAATTTAATCGAAAACAACAGGTGTTGATCAGTTTTAATTATGATGAATAATATTGTCGACGAAACTGTTTCTCAAATTTGTAAACTTAAGATAGGTTGAATGAAAGATTACTGGAAACGACCTATATGTTTGCCATAAATGATTCACTAAATTTGATTTAGAGATTAGGGATGATTATCTCAAACTTTTGAATGTAAGCATAAAATTCAATTTAATGATTGATTAAAAATTTACCGATTCAGTTCAAATTGAAATTCTTAATGTTAAAGATGTAAATGTTTGCAAACTGAAAAGCTTTCATGGTTTGTTATTTTTATAAGGCTTGAACTGCTGGAAAGCTAAAAAGTTCAAGGTTACTCTGAGAGAATAGCGCCAGGAAAAAACGCTGTTTTAGTATACTTCATAAAAGAAAAGTTACGTGACATGCTAAATTACATCTTGCATCATCGTCACATAATTCCAGAGAATATTTCATCGGCAGAGGCAGCAAACAACGAAATAAAGAATTCCAAATGAATAGTTTCAGTGCACCACAGTCTCGAAAATTGTTGTAGTCATTGCAGACCCAGCCTAGCTTCCCGATTCACGATGCGTTTTTCACCATTTTTCTTCTTTTCATAAAAAGAGGAAATTGCAGAATGATAAAGAGCCTAGCATCTCCCGCTCCTCAAAACAAGATAAAAAATGCAAGTGTATTAAGAATAATAAGAAAGACGACAAAAATGAGAGAGAGAGAGAAAGAACGCTCACAAAGCATTTGTCTCAATCTCAAGAGACCTTAGCTGTACGGCTGAACATTTACTTCAAAAACTGGGAGAAATAAAGATGCTTGCAGAAAACGCAGAAACGGAAACCATCGTCTCAAGGAAAGTTACGACTGAACAACAATTTATTTCAATTTTTATTGCGAACAAAACTTAAAACATAAACGAAATTCTCTGCAAAGACAGTAAAAAATATTTTTAGTGGACTGGTACGAGAACATAGTCTTGTTTTATGTAACTTCAGTTTCACTTTTCCATTTGGCTAATTACAAAGTACTGTGTGGGGGAATAAGGATTTAATTAAGACATCTGCACTAAACTAGAGTAAATTGTACGTGAACGTTTACAGAGGCATTAAAATTTTTCGGATTAGCAACTTTTTATGACCCAGGGCCCAGGAATTCCACAAGCCACCGTACCTCTTTGTGGATCTACTCTTGCAAAAATTTACCAACAGTTTTATTAAGAAATCTTACGAGGTAAGTAAACAACCGGGTATTCTCAATACATGCTTATACTTTCACCATCTCTCGAATTCAACAATTTGTTACGCTGGGACTGCACATGCCACGACCATAATTGCTAATAGCTACGTAATCACTGTTTCAATATGTTTAACAGAATGGCAGGGAAAGGAAACTTTGTCACGTCCTGGAATAATTTGATACGCTCGTAAAAGCGGGAATTGGCAATAAACGCACCTAATTTACTAATTTCCCCGAGAAATGTCAGATTAATGACAATCTGGGTGCAGGTGTGGTCATTAAGCCTATTGAGTTGTGGGGCGTGGTGTAGTGATCTCCTAATGGGAGGAATGTATGGTTGAAATGAAAATTTACCAAGAGGCAAAATTTTATGGTATGATAGGGCTAAATTAAATGGAAAGTAGGATAGTAGGAATTTAGGGCGTGTTATTGTGTAAAGCAAATTTCAATTCATTCCTGCATCCTTCTTGCTGATGCAAACTTTATGTTTTGTCCAGGTTTTTTGCAGGTTTATCAGGTGGTATAAAATGAAGTATCTCACATGATTTCGAGGGTAAATAAAGCAATGCATAATAATACCATTTCTAAAATGAACCGAACAAGGAATGGAAAAGGGAAGAAGAGAGAGGATGTAAATTACTGCATTGCGGAATTAATTCTCCAGTTTATTCGGCCAAAGAATGCACTCTTTGGAGGAGTGTTAGCAGTGGTAGTAGCCCAAACAGTAAATCTCTTCATACATCTTCTATTCAACTGGATGATTTGACCTGCTCTGATGTTTTACTCTGCCTTGTTTCAATGCGCCCCAATTAAGTGTCAATATTGTTTATGAGTTTTTGTGAGGGTTAGTTTCAGTTAATTTACAATCGTTATAGTTGCTATCTTAGAAAATGAATGGGACTTTCGTGAAAAACTTCCGAAATTCGCTAAACTTTTGTTGAAGTTGAAAGTGTAACGACGCCTTAGAAGGGTAATTAACCTAAAGAAAACTTAAAACTTCGCGTGAAAAGCGTAATGTGAGCGGAAACTAATTCCCTCCTAATCAGCTAGTTTTTTAAATAATTCTACTTTTTCTTTGGCATGCTCGATTTACAGAAATTTTGGAAAACTTTTCATTTGCCGTTTTTTATTTATGGGGTTCGTCCATCACTCATGAAAATTTTTCTTCATCACGAATGAATGTACCATTTGAATATTGCCTAGCCAAACAATTTAAATGCCATCACGAATACAAATCTCAGTTTTGGCCACATTTCCAAATTTTGATGTATTTTGTGGACAACCCCTCATACAGCTTTAATATGTAAGTTATCTGTGGCGACCACGAACCCTACAACCCTAGCCAACTGCAAAAAATAGGTTTTGTCTTTTTGCAACTTTTTTAAGTAAAGTTCCTCCGTGCTCGGTTAACTTATGGTGCTGAAACTTTTCCCCATAACTTGTTAAACTGGTTAAACTGAACGGAAGAAAAGAGTTCATTTTATTTTTGGAGGAAGTGCAAAAGCAGAATAGAAAGCGTACATTGCTCAATCCATATTTCATTAGAGGGTAAAAGTTTGAAATCCCCCAAAAGGTAAACACTTACTCCCTACTTACTATTCATGACGGGTAAATCTTTTTACGAGAGAATTACCATTTTATTTTCTATTGTTTAGGAATTCGCGCCCGGATTCACAAACTTTGGCCAATAAATCGCTTTAGCTTCTCTCTCATTCTGCATAAATATAGAAAAGCTTCTCAGAAAAGTAAACTTTTTGAGAAATGCATGAGCGGTACCAGTGCCACAGACCTACTGACAATAATATGATAATAGACTTGCTTCTTCCTGAAAATAAAAAGCCAATAGAGCAGCGGAGGAAATAAAAAAACACTAACGGTTTGTTGCTGCGGAGGAAAGCAGTCGAACAAGTTTTGTGTTCGGGAATCACTTTACACTAACAATAAGACACCTCATCTCTGCGTCGTCCAACATTCAAAGTACATGGCAGTCATGTTAAACGACTTTTGGATTAGTCCAAGATCACTTAGCCTATGACTTTTTATAATGTTCTTCATCTCCAGGAGAGACGACACACTATAACACAGACTCTTCTCTCTTTATCATTGTCACTTCACACTTCATTGCCCTACGCTTTAAGTAATTTTAGGAGATTTATTATTTTCATCGAAATCAATAAAAGAACTTCATGGAAATTCTCAGAGAGTCATGCAAATACATTTAAACGAACGAGAATAAATTTTCTTGCACCTCCATGAAAGTAATGCTGCTTGGGAGTTTTAGACAAGGTGACAAAAATTTATTGCTTTCTTTCCGTCATGAATCTACGAAATGATGAGACTGTCACATTATTTCCACATTACAATATCCAGCTCATGCATATTTAATTCTTTGAATGTTGAAACCTACATTCTGATTGGCTGTTAAACTTTTGAATCAATATTTTCCCTGCTTCAAATTTTACTAAATAACTCTCAATAAGTCATTCAGTAAAAATTTAACGCAGGAAAATTTTGATTTAAAATTTTCAACAGCAAATAGGAAACGATCTTTCAAATTGAGCGTAGCCAATCAGAAGTGAGCTTTCAAATCTGCAAAAAATTTGAATTATTTTACTCAATGATTCTGATTGTCTTCATAGTTTTAGATGCAACTACACTTGTATGTATGAAGTCTTTAATCTTTTATGATGCTCAATTGTAATAAGATTAAGTATTTCTATACTTTGGGTAGTTTTTATTAGGAGCCAAGACAGCTAATGAATGTGGTGCGGAACCAGAACAAGATCGAAACATTATATGAATCGAGGTATTTACAAAGGGAAGGTTGGGGAAAACGAAAACAAAAATGACCTTTTTTTGTCCATCTCATTCTTTAGATGTTTTTCCCACTCCAAGATTGTTTTCTAAGCCCATTCATTTTCATTTCAAATTCACTAGAAATGTTAATGTATCATCACACCACCTTCCAACACACTACTTGTCTTCATTCACAAAACTTAGATTGTTTGGATTTGGAGGAAGTAACGTTTGGAGGTGTTCCTTTTCTTACCATAAAGAAAATGAAATTTGCACTAGAGCAACCCAACTAGAATGAAATGAATGCTAGATGAAAACAAAAACAGACCTAAAAAGTAAAGTAGGGAAGGAGCGCGGTTTTATTTCATGAAATGGGGTTGAAATTATTTTGGCTTCATCAGAAAATGAAAGGAGTTGCCGCAGTAAGTGTTATTATC
>JAANSQ010001059.1:0-17039 GCA_036850885.1 Lepidocyrtinus dapeste | reverse complement strand
TTAGCAAACTAATCAAATAGTATAAATATCACCCTATCATAATTCGGTTTAAAAAATACTCGAAAATCGCGCGAAATTTGTACTAAGATCTGCGTTGCATTCCTAGACGTATTTCTCACCTCTAAACTCGATTACTCACGCAAACACTTGAAACCATCAAGCTCAAGCTCAACTCTCTCTGCAGAGTTCAGGTTTATATGAAAGTTAGATATTTGAAGGCAAAAAGTCCTCCCTCATGCATACCACTCTCAAACGTACGTACCACCCGGTTTCTTCATAAAAGTTTTACTTGATTCAGTTCTTTTTCTAGCATTTCTCGTGAAGACTGTCGCATTAAAAAACCTTTCCACTCACGTTGAAACAACAAGGATCAACTATTACATTCAGATTCAGAGTTGTTAATTCTATTGTTGCAAAAGTGGATCATTTGAATATCATTTGGTCTTAGCTTAAATCAGAATCTATCGTCATTCATTCCACTAGTTCACAACTTTTTTATCCGTACTTAAACTCGTCAAAAGACAAACATAATATAGAAAATACGGAGGCGTTTTATTCCTTTTTCAGGAGGTGACCTTTCTTTATGAACTGACAACTAAGAGCAAGTCAGGTTTGAAGTTTTTTAATCTTTCAAGTTGCATTCTGGTTTTGAGTTAGTTTTTTACTAGGAGCAGCAAAATAATTATCCAGTTATAGAAACCAAAGTTTTAATTCAAAACTTAAAAGCGACGCGTATGTGTTACGCATCATACCTTCCACAATTACAGGACATAATTTAATTTCCCAACCGGTTTAATCCTGTGGTGTTAGCTGGAATTAAATCCCAAGTATTAATTTTTGTTCTGTCACCCGAATAATCTTTCCAGTGAGTTTCTCCCTAATAAAGCATGAATATTCAAAATTTATATAAGGTTAAATAGTTTATAGACTTAATCTGTTTTGTGATTTTTATTGCAGAAAACATATTTACGATGTCCGTCATTGGCATAGATTTTGGAAATGAATCCTGCTTTGTGGCTGTGGCCCGAGCCGGTGGCATTGAAACGGTGGATAATGACTACAGCTTGAGAGCAACACCGTAAGTACTGATGAAACCAAAGCATAAATTTAAAGTTGATAGTTATAGGGATTATAAAATCAAAAACGTTCAAAATCAAGTAGTGCTTGGAAAGTTCTTAAAAATTCACCATTTGTGCTTGATTTCAGATCGTTTGTTGCATTCGGAGAAAGACAGCGTATTCTCGGAGTAGCCGCCAAAAATCAAGCTGTCACCAACTTGAAGAATACTATATTCAATTTCAAGCGGTATTTGGGAAGACAGTTTGACGACCCCAAAATCCAGGAGGATATAAATCGGGTTCCGTACAAAATAGTCAGAGCAGACAAGGGAGGAGTAGGAATTAAGGCTAACTACCTGGGCCAAGAAGTAGTTTATTCTCCAGAACAAATAACTGCCATGCTCTTTACCAAGCTAAAAGAAACTGCGGAAAATGCGATTCAAGCTAAAGTCCACGACTGCGTCATTTCGGTAGGTAGAGTATTTATAATTTTCCTTATCATAGTCCATTGCATAATTTAAAGTAAAATTTTTTCATTCAGGTACCTTCTTATTTCACCGATGCTGAGCGTCGCGCACTGCTGGATGCGGCGCAGATTGCTGGACTCCATGTCCTACGACTTATGAATGAAACTGCCGCGGCAGCTCTTAACTATGGGATTTACAAGCAGGACTTGCCCGAACCAGAAGACAAGCCTAGAAACGTCGTCATTGTTGATTGTGGCCATTCCGCCTTGCAGGTTGCAATTACAGCGTTTAATAAAGGAAAACTGAAGGTAATTAATTAATAATTTTTCTAAAATTCGATTATTATTTCACTTAAATACTGATTTTCCTCTCAAAACGGGAGCAAAGTCCTTGAATTTTTCAATATTTACAAACTTGAGTTTTTTACAGGTTTTAGGAGCCGCGTCTGATCCTTATTTAGGAGGGCGTAATTTTGACGCGATCCTGGCCAGTCATTTCTGTGCTGAGTTCCGAACTAAGTATGGATTCGAAACTGAAAGTAATCCAAGAGCTTTCATGCGACTCATAACTGAACTGGAGAAAATCAAGAAGCAAATGTCTGCGAATGCCACTAAATTGCCGTTGAACATAGAGTGCTTTATTGACGAGAAAGATATTACCAGTTCGATGTGCAGAGCAGATTTTGAGCATATGTGCGCTCCATTGTTTCAGCGAGTGGAAGCCGTTCTGCAAAAATGTTTGGATGATTCGAAATTGGATTTGAGTGAGATCCACTCCGTCGAGATCGTAGGTGGGTCTTCTCGTATTCCAGCTATAAAGCTTCTGATCGAGAAAGTATTTCGCAAGACCCCATCCACCACACTCAACCAGGACGAAGCTGTTTCTCGAGGTTGTGCTTTGCAATGTGCAATCCTATCTCCAGCCTTTAAAGTTCGTGACTTCAGTATCACCGATGTTCAGCCCTATCCAATTAAACTTATATGGGATGAAACTCTGGGCGAGGATGGATCTAGCGAAGTTTTCCCACAATTTCACCCTATTCCATTTTCACGCATGCTTACATTCTACCGTAAAGAACCGATGAATTTAAAAGCAGTTTACACTGGCCAAGTGCCCTACACAACTAATGATATTGGTAAGTTAGCTTTAACTTGCTTCGTATTGTTTGTATATTGGCATTTAAATGATTTTGTTTTATTTGCTCGATACCATGAAAATTGTGGACATTCTTTTCCCATTAGCGAAATTCGCAATAAATTTCAAGAGTGATGATAGCGAACCATCCAAAATCAAAGTGAAAGCGAGGGTAAATATGCATGGGATTTTCAGCATTTGCAGTGCCACTATTTACGAGAAGGTAGAAAACGGAGAAGTAAGTACTTACTTGAGTTATGTTTACTGAGAATTCGTTGTATGTTCTTACTTTCTCATTGCAATATTAACATTTATTAGCAGAATCCAGAAGAAGTGATGGAAACAGAACCAGCGCCCGCTAATCCTGAGGCTCCTCCTACCCCCGCGGCAGGTGACGCTCAAACAGCAACCAAGCCTAACAATGTTCCAGAGGCAACGGAAAATGCAGAAAATACTGATAATATCTCCACCGACGTAAACATGGTAAAATATATTTTTAGTATAATGATTAATCATTAATGTATTTTAGCAAGGTCCATTTCATATACTGATTCATGGTTTTCATAGGAGGAAGCAGAAAAAAAGAAAAAGAAAGTCCATTACAAGTCTAAAGACTTGGCTGTTGAAGGACTCACATTTGGCCTTTCCCGTACAGAGTTGGATGAAAAAATTATGTCTGAGGTATAGAACGTATTGTATGTTTAATTCAAGACTATCTTTGTTGTTGTAGTAGCAACTTATTACACCGACTATTTCTTTTTCGTTTTGTTAGACTCATATGATTAGCCGTGATAGAAATGAGAAAGACCGCCTGGATAGTAGAAATGCCTTGGAAGAGTACGTGTACGACTTACGGGAGAAACTAGACATGGAACTGAGCCCCTTTGTGGAGGAGGGTGAAAGGCAAATGTTATCGGAAAAACTGTCTTCATTGGAGACCTGGCTGTACGAAGAAGGAAGTGATGAGAAGAAAGAAATTTATGAAGAGAAATTGCAAGACTTAAAAGTACGTTGTTTTTGTTTTACCAAAAATCAGGTTTCTGTATTCATGGAGTATTTGAACAGGGAGTAGTGAACATGAATTAGGAAATAATTCACTTGCAGAGGTGATTAAGTGACTAAATGGTATTTGCAGTGTTAGAAATGGCTCTGGTTAACTAAATGGTTATGGTTCGGTATGGGTGACCACAAAGAATTTTTCAAACTCTTTTTCTTTCAATACTTAATTCAAAGTATACACCAATCCTTAGTCCCGATGATTAACTGTGGTATGGATTAAACAATGTTTAATTTCTAAAACTGACTTTTCTGGGATTGGTTATTAAATTAATCACCTATCTCATGTATGAATGTGATTAATAATCCGTAATTACAGAAGCCTGCTAAAACTACAAAATTGGTACATCATTGAGATTTTGAATGCCAATTGAGTAATGTAATGTACATGTAATTTACTTTAAATTTTGTAGAGTAAAGGAGAGCCTATCAAGGAGCGTCGTTTGGAGTCTGAAGAGCGCCCAAGAGCATTCAGAGAAGTAGAGATAGCCTTACAACTAGCGCGTAAAGTTATGGACTTGTATAATGCGAAGGACGCTAAGTACGATCATATCGCTCAAAAGGATATGGACAAGGTTTTGGTGGCCATCCAAGAATGTGAAAGTTGGATAGAAAGTTGCAGACAAAAGTTTCATCAGAATTATAAACCATACATGCCTGTTCCTGTAAAAGTCAAAGAAATTCTGGAACAGCGTCGGGTTTTGGAAAGTAAAATTAATCCCGTGATTAACTCACCGAAACCTAAAGTCGAACCTCCTAAAGAAGAAGCCAAGAAGAAGGAAGACTCCAAACCAAAAAAGTCTCCTGATGCCGCAAACTCGAACCAAAGCGAGCAACCTTCTACCGGTGATTCTCAGATGGAAGTAGAATAATTAAGTTAATACATAGGTGACTAACGCTTTATCGAGTAAATTATATTATTAATCAAAAGTACTACAGGATTAATCATGTAATAACTCACTTGTAACAAAGTAACTGGTAAGTAGGTGGATTCACAATAACAACGGATGTATAACTTTACAAGGGATTTTGTTTATAAAATTTTCTATTTTCGTTCTAGTTATTATTTACTTGGTGCACTAGATCAATATGAATGTTGTTTCCTTAGCGTAGCCTGTTTCACGTGAGTTAGGTAAGAGTTACTCTCCCTCACAAATATCGTAATACAGACTGTGTGGAAATATTTCTAGTTTTCTCAAAATTTTAAGCAGTGCATCTTATCTTACTGTTCAGTCATAGCAGTGATGAATGTTGATCAAGATTCTGAACAAGTTTCCGAGTTTCTGTATATTTCAAGACAAAATAAGAATTACATTTCTGCCGAATGTTAAATTCCTAACTACCCAGCCAGAAACTCGAAACAGAAACAATTTAAGTACCAGCCAGAGAAAAAGTAAGGTAAAAAATTAACGTGTTGCAAAATATACCTCTTTAATTCGCAATGTCTTCAACTCCAATCCGACGTTAAAACACATGAAATTCTATTCATTCAAATGGATTCCTAAAAGAGTGCACTTAATATAAATTGAGTTTTTATTAGTGTATAATGGATTTTGATTAGATATGATTAGTATTTTCCTAGTAGGTCAATTCAATGATCTTAAATGTTAGGATTTGTGGCTCATGTTAATTGATTGTTTCCGAGTTGATTTTCATGATGACTTGATTTAAATTTTGTTTCCGATTCGGGCTCCTAAACGTTTCAATATGGAGAACGTATGTGTGTGTAGTAATTACGAATAATTAAAAAATTACTAAGCTAGTACAAGAAGAGCAACCACAGTCTACAGAAACCATTTATGTTGTCTCAAGTTTGTAATAATAAAAGTTCGTGGTACGTAAATATTTACACTTGATGAGCTATTAAAGTAGCCTACATGCAACAATAATTTTTTTAAGTTCACATTGCATCCTTCCGAATAGATTGTTTTGGCGTTTATCGAACGATTGTGTTTTACAGAAAAATCGTTTCACTTGAGCGTCATGTTCAAGACAGAAAGTTTACTTTGTCAGACAAATAGTATATAGTTTCTGTAGGCTCTTGATATAAATAAAATAGGTGTAAGAAAGCTGACTAAATAACGTCTAAAAGTCTTTTGTCTATTCATACTTATTGTTGTTATGGGAATAGCGATGATGACAAAAACAAGAATTCCTTACTTATGCTCTGAAAACAATAAAAAACTTATTCGCTACATTTTTGTTGATTTGTTTTTATTTCATCATATGATACCATGTCCAGATAAATTACAGTACATTATGTGTATTTAACTAGATCCAATCCATACATATATAATGTGCAAAGGTAATCAACACTTGAAGTTAGCTCAGCCTCGTACACATGGGTTGTTCACTTCTTGTTATATTCGTTTTCAATCATCTTTAATCGGAGGGTCGATAAGTTTACTGTGGACGCCCCAAAGATTCTGTCAAGGAAAAAACTCGTTTTATGGTTGAAATTTTACAAAAGTAGGATATTGTTATGCATAAATTAGGCTACACTCTATGGGCTAGTTGCAAACGGAATCAAAAAATTACTAATTTGCCAGTACATGCGTAAATTACGGTTAGTACGCTGACTAACTCTCTCGCATCACACGTTCATAAGTCGAAGTCTTGTCAAGATGCCAATATCAATGATTTTCTCATGTAATAATACTATTTTTTTTTGAATTATTCTGCGTAAGACGATTTATGAATTTAAAGTACTGCTTACGATATGTTGCGCAAATGTTTTCTAGGTTGTCATAATTATGTATGTGGCCTAGTACCCTTCTGCTTGCTCGCTTAAAAAAGTAGTGTTAATCCATTAGATCCTATTATAATTGCATGTGTACCTCTCTACTAATTAAAATGTCTTCATTTTCTACCTTTAGACTCAAAACTGTGTAAACTGCAATAGAGTTTTAACTTGTTTGTCAGCAAAATTAAGCACATAACTTAACTCATATCTAGCAACCCAACCATGGAGAAACTTAACTGAAACGTACAAGTGATCTAGAGAATGTGTGTATAACGCAATCCAACAAACGTACGAGCACAATTGGTTTTGATCGTATGGTTTTTTCTATTCACGTTTTTTTTAGGTTTTTATACTTTATTGATTTATTGAGTCCCTTTTATTACGTAATTAAGTATTTACCTGGGTAAGTTATTTTTGTCGAATCATTATGCCGTATTAGTTTCTTTTCACGGTAAGGTCAAGTTCAAATTCAACAAACTGTTAACTCATTCACACCAAAATACACTCTCCTATAGACTCAAATTCATTTTCTGAATAAAAAGTTTAACTTTGCGGAGAAAAGAAAAAAAGAAAGCCACTTCTGGAAAAGAAAGCTCTGACATACCATACCATGCAACATGATGATAACGAAATTTTACCGTTTAAACGAATTCATCGTAGATGTTTTGGTGATGTTTTACTCATCAATTAGCTTACTATGGACAGAATACAATTCCTAGGGACAGAACACCCAAAAATACTGTCAAACCCAGGTAAACCATGTCTGTGATTAATGATACGTTTAATCATTTCTTAAATTGGTTTTTCCTATTTTTTGTTTGGATCAATACAAAGTGTAAAATTAAAGAATACTGTACACAGATATATGGGCAGTATGACTCGTGCTGGAGCAGAATAAGTACTTCAAAATGCTAACACGTTGTAAACTTACCTTGAAGTATTTGACAGTCTTAACTTTGAGCTCCAGTGTCGCGTCCTCATCACAAATCATAATGGTTTTTGGATGCTGTTGAAACGCCGAAACGGTCCACATGTGATTGACGCCTTCTTCAATTGCTTTGTACAAAGCAAATGCTTTATGAGCGCCAGTGATAAGAATCATGACTTCACGTGCATCCATCACAGTTCCTACTCCAACTGTCAAAGCTTGTTTGGGCACCTTAGTCAAGTCGTTATCGAAAAATCGAGCGTTCGCAATAATAGTGTCATGAGCGAGAGTCTTGACTCTTGTTCGTGAAACTAAAGACGAACCAGGCTCGTTGAATGCGACATGCCCATCAGGTCCGATTCCTCCTACGAACAACTCGACTCCTCCAACTTTGGCGATTTCCTCTTCGTAACTTTCACATTCTGCCACCAGATTCGTGGCATTTCCATTCAAAATATGGACATTTTCTGGCTGAATATCGACATGCTTAAAAAAATTTGACCACATGTAATGATGGTAGCTTTCAGGATGATCCTGGGGTAAACCTAGATATTTAAGTAGATTCATATTAATACCTATTGCACTCATGTCATATTTGAAGAGAATTAAGCATAGAACCTCGTGGAAATTCTTACCAACATATTCATCCATGTTAAAGGATATCACATTTTTGAATGATACTTTCCCAGCTTTATAAAGCTCTACCAACTTTTTGTACATTCCTAATGGCGTTCCACCTAAACGTTAATTATAAAAATACTTTATTCAACTTCAAACCCGAAAAATTATTCCCTCCCAAGATTCATACCTGTGGGGAGCCCTAGAACAAAAGGTTTTTCGGCCGTTGGTTTGAAGTCACGAATTCGTTTGGCGACATACTTTGCTGACCATGTACAAACATCGTCGTCATCATTGAGAATAAGTAGCCTCATTTTTCTTCTTCAGCTAAAAAATTTGTAAGAAACAATAAAATTTATTTAAAACTTCAATCGTGACGGTTATGTAATTGTGTAACTAAGTATATAATGCTTCACTCACTTGAAGTCGCTGCTTAACCCGAATTGAATAAACTTAAATAAAGTCTGGACTTCGGCTTGATAAAGTGTTTCGTTCGCAACTGCAAATGAACAAGTAAAACCCTCTTCAGCAAATATCTTTCTGAAGCGACAGAAGTCATCAGCAACTGCTCGTATGTATGTCGTCCACGTGTAGACTCAATTTAAGTGGAATACTGGAATACAATATGTACTAGAGTAAGATTGATGACCATGAATAAACTATGGATGAAGATGAATGTCAGAGCGATAATGACCAGAATAAATATAGGGCAGATATAAAGGAATATGCATCTATCTTTTCATTACAATGTTGTTCTTATGTTACTAAATGCTAGTAACCGAAAGTAATGATTATTATAAAAACTCAAGACTGTACAGAAGTCATAGATCGCCATGCCATCAAATGAATGTACTTCAGCAGTACATAGAGTATCAGCAATTGATGATTAATGATGATATACTGCCTACTAGCCTAAATTTGATTGATATATAGTTCATCGTCATTGCACTTCCAATAAAGATAAAAAAGAAATCCGCCCGTTTCTGGATCTTATTAAGTCAGTTTTAAATTCTTATTTGTCATCGGATATATTTATGAAGGAACTTCTGGGTGTCCTAGTCATTGTTGAAGAAGGAAAACACATTTCAATGGCCTCTATTCGTACAATGTTATAATCAAATGAATTTTTCTCAGTATGGAAAATTTCGTAAAACTCGCACGCAAAGTTTGTAAGTACTTTTATGCGAATGAACAAGTACTTGACTGCTCAACTTTGATTGCACAGAAGCTAAATAGCTCTGTTTGTGCTATGTAAATGCGTTGCGGTAACTCCATTTGATTTTGAGTTTTGACGAATTGGTGGCTTTAGATTCTCGACAAAAAAGTTTTGACACCTCGGGGAATTCTATTTAGGCCCTGGACAGTAAATGCGTTGCGGTAACTCCATTTGATTTTGAGTTTTGACGAATTGGTGGCTTCACGCAAGGGAAACTTGGAAAGAGAAGAAACCAAGCATTATAAAGCATAGAATATTTAAACAGTTAGCCTCGATTTTGCTTTTGGTGAAAGCCTAAATGAACAAATTACCTACTTTTTGTCAAAGTAGATAATTGATTAATGATGCGGATGAACTTAAAGAATTCGACAAAAAGGTACCTTATGCTTCATTCATATGTTATACTATACTTTGCTCAGTTTGGATGAACACGAATATGACTCAAGGTCATATTTTTTTCGTTCACTAGCAGTAATCTGCATTTGTGATAAATAAAAAGTTCTAGTTGCACATCATATTATAAGTTTTGATAGGCCTCACACGGTTTCTATGATGCTAAGTAATCAAGATATCAAAAGTAACAACAAGATAGTGATAAAAATGAAAATAATTTACAGAAATGGATCATTTGAATGAGGATTCTTTGTCTGTTAGCACAATCGCCTCTGCTTATGAAGGCATCCCTTACCTCGAGAGTCGAGAAAATAATTTCATCTTGTCTTTCCTGAGGTTCCTAGTCATTATGGTATTATGGTTTAGTATTGATTGATCTTTCAGAACGTACAGCAACTAAAAGTAGAATCCATATCATTTTGGGGCAATAAGAGATTAGTTAATTTCAAGGAAATGACTAAAAAAACTTTGCTGGTGAAGAAATAGTAAAAGCAGTTTTAAAACAAGGGAACAAATTATAATGCGTAGAACAATATTTTTCAAACATTAATTTTAATGAGTCGTCCTTACGTATTAGTAACGAGTATTCAATTTCATGATATAAATTTACAGAACTTTGAAGAATTTCTTGTGTCTCTTTAATCACTCCACAGTTACAAAGTATTTATTCCTGACTTCGTTTTCGTTCAAATTATTTGGGGCAGATATAAGTCGCGGACGAGATCAATGATTCGTACACATCTAACCTTGAAACCGTTCTGGGATAACGGGTCATATAATTAGTTACATAAACGGCGGCGTATCTTTATCTCACAAGCAAATTTCGCTTTTCGCATGCACGATAAAAAATTTATTGCTATGAAAAGCAAGCACATGTACCTCTTATTACATTACGATGTGTTTTAGCAATTCACTCAAAAGATTCTAGTTCAATGTTAGCAAGTAGATAAATTTATAATTATGTCAATCGTTCATATTTTTAATTATCGACATAATTATATCAGCAATTCAGCATTCATATTATTTAATATACAATACGTTTAAGTTGAGTTTAAATATCAAATTTTTATTCACTCGGGTTAATGCTATGAGAAAATGTTAAATATGTGTGTTATTTAATGTCCTCACATTATTTGACGTTTCTAGGCTTGAAGATTTGAAGAGCAGGTCTGGCAAGTAAATGTCAAACCCTGAGTAGTTCTATGAATTTTTTGGTTACTAGATAAAAAACTTAAAAATGGCTGTCGGCTTTGACAAATAATCACAACTACGAAATAACACGATTTAAGTATCGTGCATATTTAATATTAATCAACATATCAAAAATAAGGCTTATTTAATGAGTAAACTATTTTTTCTTCTACTCTGCTAAAGCATGCTTACCTACACCAGGAATATAAAAAGGGTGGCTGGTGCCGTTGAGTATACACACAAGATTTCATCTTTTCTTCATACGCATTTCGTTTTTAATTGCTGCCTAACTATTTAAATATGTGTACGATTTCTTCAAAAGCTGTTTGGTTGACTCTATTATTAATTACGATAGTTTCAGTAAATGGCTTGAATCGGAAAATACTACTAATTTTACTACGGTACACTGCAATTGACTATTCAATCTTTCAATTGACATTTAAATTAAATTTACGTAATTTGAACTAGTAAAACTTACAATGATTAACAACTATATGTTGGTTTTGCTGTGGTCACTTCTTTCTTATCACACAGGGCAAGTGAAGGAAGTTGAGATGACAAAAAATCGTGGGCAGAGTAGGATGGACAGGTACACTTTCAATAGTTGATTAACAAAAAACACCTTGATTGCTCTCCACTTGATTGTCTTGATTGATATTTAACTACCGTTTATGAGGTTCTCAGTATTTATGATTTAGGTCATACGATTTACCTCAAATTTTCATACTTGGAATAGCGCGAGACACATCCACACTTAATGAATATTTCAACTATAACTAGAATAACCAAACCTAAATATTTTTATGCAGAGATTAAACCATGGTATATCCTCTTTATAAATTCCATTTGTTTGTTGGCATTTAATGACAAAAAATTGCTTCCGGTTTAATCATTATAAGTATCGGTTGAGCAAGAAATTACATCTGGACAGAAAACATGTTAACACTTCTGGAATCTTTTGTTCCAATAGTGCAATGAACGTTTTAAGAAGTAGACCAAGAGGAGTACAATCAGACATCAAAAGAGGAAAAAACCATTTTCGCTCGCGAATAATGCTGCTCGTCTCTGTGCTTCTACTACACGATGACTTTCTTTCCAAGCCAGCAGCTGTTGTCTCTCACTGTTGACATCATCATAGGCTCAAATAAACACACTCAACAAATACTGATAGGTAATATCTTCAAATTCAAAGTTGGCGAAATACTTTCGATTTCTTGCAAATTGTATCTTCTTCATTGTTCTCTAAGCGGAAATGGTTTGAGGTTTGACATAAGCTAAGTAAGTAAGAGTTAAGTTCTTCCTCAAATTTGCTTTTAATTCCATTGACTTAGGGCCAAACGAGATGATAGTGGATGTGGTGATGGTGTCAAATTACTTTGGAAGGAGGCACCTACCTACTTGATAGATGCTCTATAAGTATTCTTCAATCAGTCAATGTTAAATGGATTGACTTTGTTTCAGGCGTTAGACCGTTGCGAGCATAAACCTTTGAAGTAAATATTTCTGCCTCTGAATCTTTCATTTTGTAGAGCACTTATTAAATGACAAGCCAGAATTTAATTAATTTGTTCATAATATATCTTACAGTATGCAATTTATGATACTTGAAAAAATCTTAGAGCTAAATGTATTATTATTACCTTTTAATATTTGGTGCGTTTTAGTTGTGCAAACTATATCATGTATTGAACCTTGGAGTGATCTTTTCAATTCAGAATTTTGGAATCGGAGACCTTGTACTACTTTGACAAAATGTTTAACATTAAGCAGTTTGTCAACCGTATAACTGACAACGTAAACTCAAAATGATTAAATTCATTAACTACATATTCCATGTTTAAATTAATAATATCTGGGCAAATTTAATTTTCCCAATGGTTTCGTTTCTAGAGAAATGATAGGGAAGGTACGGGGGAAAACTCAGCGTCGATTGTGGAACATGAAGAGCAGCATTCCGCTGAAGGCTTCTTGTGTCCTCCATGTATGAAAGCGTTTCCATCAGCCGAAGCACTTGAAGATCATTACAACAAGACTCACGGAGATGAAGTATCCACCCCTACGTATTCTACGCCGGATGCAGCCGTTGGCGTTGACGTACAGCTGCTTCGTCAAGAGATTCAAAACTTGCAATTTACGTTGGCTGTGAGAAACCATCAACAAATACGAGATAGCGAGTAACATGTGAATATTCCTTTCTTACATAATTAAACTGATTTCCCTAAACAGGACGAAAAAGCAAATTCTGCCGAACTGAAGAATGAAATGCTTAAAATTCAAGCAGATCTAAATGCCAGAGATGTTGACTCATTGTCCTTGCGATCACATGAGAAAGAGTTAGAAGAATCTAAGTCTATGTGTAAATGCTCAATGTTTATTGATGAATGATATCGGATACTCAGTCAAAATTATTGCATCCCTGGAAACTAATTTTTTGTGTTTTAGTGACTTCGGAAGTGACGCTGTTAAGGCAACAACTTGCTGAAAGTCTGGAACAAATTTCTATCTTGAGGAAAGAGAAAGACGCGGTTAATCAAAGTGCCGGGTTGTCAACCACTGAAAATGAAGAATTAAAGAAGGAAATTGCTAGTTTACAGGTTCAACTTGCACATAGGTAAGTTCTAAAGCTGGGATTAAATTGCTGAGGGTTGCTAGTAAAAAAAAATAGAACTTTCCTTCTTTACTATTTCTTTTGCACCATTTGATTTTGCAGGAATAGTGTTGATGATGCAGAAGTACTACGGCAAGAACTTGTGAGTGTGCAAAAAATGATGAATGAATTGGCACTGGAGAAGGAAAAAGAGATTGAAATTCTAAACAACAAACTTAACGATGCACAAAAGCCCACCGACGAAGGTCCAGAAAAGCTTAAGGAGCAGTTAGAGCAAACCTTAGTAGAACTTGAAGTGCTTAAAGAAACCATGCACACTAATCAAACGGAACAAACTAACCAAATTAAAAGTTTATCTGATGAGATTTCGGAGAAGACGGCTAGAATCTTGGAACTCGAAAATATGGTGCAAGCGGTAGGTTATCAATGTTATCTCCACCATCTTAACTTTTGTTTTGTAATATGGTGAAACTGCAAAGATGCTAATAAATAATAAACCATTTTATCTATAACCTTCCGCAGGGAGAAAAGAAGGACAGTTTGCTTCAACAAGAATGCGATAAGTTAAAGATGGACTGCGACCGTCTTCGTGAGCAGCATGCTGAATTATGCAGCAAAATCGAAACTGGCGAAGGTGCGAAGGCAGCGTTGGAAGGTTTGCAGAAGGAGAACGACTTACTTAAAAAGAACGTGGATGACAGTCAACGCCAAAACAAAGAGCTTAATAGACAACTTCACGACACGCAATTGCAAATGGAGAAATCTCTGTCCGAACAAAAACTACTTAAAGGTTCCCTAGAGAGTAAAACTGAAGATTTGAAGAAACTTCATATTTTGCAAACTCAACTAAATGCCACTCTAGAGGTCAAGGTAAGTCAATTAAAACTATATAGTTTTTAAGTTCTTGCTTGCAAACACAATTTAAATGCTATGGCATTGTCGTTGTAGGAGAAATTGATTCAAGACTATGACGTCTCAAAAAAGAACCTAACTGTGCGACTGGATGAGAGTGGTATGGTTTAATATCCGACTCGATTAATATTTCCGTCAAGAATCTGAAAATTAAATAAATGGGTTTGTTTTTCTTTAGAGACTAAAATTAAGGCCCTTAAAGACACTCTAAGAGGTAAAGAAGACCAGGTTAACAAACTTGAAAACATGAACAAACGATTGATTGAGAACGAAGTAAGCTATATTAGAGATAATGAGGTTTGCATATTATATTTGCATCCCATTTTGATGATTCTTTTGAAATATGTCCCTCAAAACAGAAACTTCAGGAAAAGACAATATCTGTACTAAACGGCGAAATTGATAGTCTTGAAAGTGTGGTAAAAGCATTGGAAGACTCATCAGAAGAAAGTGAGAAAACCCTCGAGGCTCGCACTTCCGACTTAAAGCAAGCACAAGAGTCAATCAAAAATCTGAAAGAATCATTAACAGCTTGTAAAAATGAGTTTAAGAAAACCAAAGATGAATTAGAACTTAAGATTAAAGGCTTATTAAAATCATTGGCGGACAGTGAACTGGCGGCGGAAACCAAGTCGAAGGAGTTACGAGACACGAAACAGGCTTTACTTGAGGAAACAGTAAGCGTTTATAATTATTTTTTAACTTGTTTGTGTAATGAAAAACCGTTTATAATAAAAAGGTACTAACATTACTACTTAATTGGCAGACAAACCTCCGAAACAAACTTTCCTCTTTGAACGGTGAACTTGATCAGAAAAAGGCTGAACTTAGTTCGTCCCTTGACACAATCAACGACTTAACTGAGCAACGTAACGACTCCGATCAGAAGCTACAACTGCTTCAATCAAAGATTGATGAAATCATCCAGGAGAAATTAGGTAAGTTGCTGAAAAAAATGTATCTTAAGTATGTCTAGCATAAGTATAGAAGTCATTTGATAAAGATTTTACTTCAAATTTTAAATCATTATTTCAGAACTAGAGCAAACATGTGCAAAGAATGAGGAGGAAAAGTCACAACTTTTGGAGAAGCTAATAGGTCATGAAACTGAGGCGAAAACGTTGAATTCTACTATCGAGGAAGTGTCCAGAAGGAAGGATGATGCGATGGCAGCTTTGCAAGAGCTCGGAAGAGAAAATCAAAGCTTGCAGATTGAAATTGCCAAAATTCAAGGTCGAAAGTGGGCGGATGACTCCAACGTCGCAAATTGTTCAAGCTGCCGGAAAGAGTTCAGTCTGATTTTCCGGAAGCATCACTGTCGTCATTGTGGTCAGATTTTTTGTGGCGAATGCTCCTCTAAGTCAGCTTCCGTTCCAAGCAGCAAAAAACCAGTCAGGGTTTGTGATCCCTGCTATACGAAACTAACGTCGCAGTAATGTCTTTTTGTTACGTTTATTTTTTAAACTACTATATACAACCTAGGTGCTGAGCACAAATTTTCTTATGAGTACGCAATCAATTCCCGATGAGTAAATATAAATTATTTATATATATGCTATATTATCAAGACAAGTTTAGAATTCTGCTTGGTTCAGTTTTTTTAAGTATCTGAAATGCGTGCTTAGGTTAATACCTTGTAGTTTAAGCTTGTCTACTTATACATTGTGAGTACGCGATGATCTAGAACTGCTTTTTTAATTTTTTTTCTGGCTTTTAAAGCAAATCATGTTGAATTTAGGGAACAAAAAATCTATTAGTTGATTGGATATGGAATTCTTTTGTGATTTTTTTTTCATTTTTGTCCATACAATTAATTTTTCATGAACTTTCATGCTTCTCGAGTAAGCCAAACTTTATTTATATTTATGATATGATAAAAGCCAAAAAATGTAATTAAATATGTATTTGTATTAAAAAACTTATGCATTAATCCCGCAGTTATATTATTTCGATCATAGTGGTATCATAATCAAGAAAAAATTTGCATTTATGTTACGTGTCGCGTGAATCGAACTGACTAGACACAAATATTAGGGATTTACATAATTTTTCTGAAGAATCTATGTTACTAAACTATTAAATACATTAATGATATGTTCCCTATCATCATGGTGAAATTTATGGAATTTAAATTATTATTGCGGTTAAGGGATCTTGCTCTAATGCTGGTTTTTTGTCACACTAAAATTATGTAGCAGCACATTAGCGCTGATTGAAAAGGGTGGTTTGATTGTCAATCGCTGGCACAGAACTAGTCATGAAAAACAGAATGGATGTGGCGGTGGCAAAGGTGCATTAATGCCAACATTTAGACTGCATATTGCAACTAACGTAATTAAATCAAAGATGTGCTGAGGAGTGGAATGATGTTTAAACACTTCATGATCGAATCATAGATTATTCTATTTATTCTTTACATTTTAATAAGATCGGTATAATAAATACATACTGCCGTAATCGCTTCTACAAATTGTTTCAAACATGTAGTTGTTCTGGCTGTTTCAGATGTCTCTTTTTTGACGATCACATATGAGACGAACGTCAACCACCCATAAATAACCTTCGTGTTTTTCCGGGTTTACAAATCCACCTCTTTTCGGAGTTAAGTCCAAAATCCAGGATTTAAAATCCAAAACGAAATCCTTAAATCCTTTTCCAATAAATTCAACAAGAAGCAATTAAACGAAAGCAAGTAAATGGATTAGTTTTATTTTA
>JAANSQ010001058.1:0-17039 GCA_036850885.1 Lepidocyrtinus dapeste | reverse complement strand
AGTGAAACAATCACGGTATTACAAATGAAATGAATGGGATTTATTTATCTTGTTTAATGGATAATATCTAACGACTTCATTAAGGATTACATTTTATTCTTTTTAGGTAACGGAGACTGAAACTGGTTGGACTGTTGCCACCGACACAATCACTGTAAGCTTTTATTTAAATATTTAGGCTGATGTAACCTTGGCGCACTAAATTCACTAAATGCATTTCTGATTTATTTAGGTTACCGAAACTGGATGGATAGAATTGCCTTCGACGACGGTTGGATGGGAAGTTTCTTCTGAACCTGGCTGGGAATCATCTTCTGAATCTGGTTGGGACTCTTCTTCCGATTCGGGTTGGGTGACTACTGGATGGGATACGACTTCAATCCCGAGCGGCTGGGATACGACTTCCTCGAGCGTAGGGTGGGGTTGGGAGGACACTACCGTGGTTACTAACGGTTGGTTTTCTACGTCCATTGCGTCAATTTCCACGGGATGGGTTGAAGGAGCAAGCGTTGGCGGCGGTTGGACTGAGACGCAAGGATGGAGTGAACCTACAGCTGGATGGACGGAGACTCAAGGGTGGAGTGAACCTAGTAGCTCTACTGCTGGTTGGACAGAGGCTCAAGGATGGAGTGAACCTTCTGGTACCAGCATTTCTGTTGGATGGAGTAACGTCGCAAGTGTCGATTTTGGTACATCAGTAAGCCAATATATCCAAGGGGATCCAAGCGGTACAAACGGCTGGTCCACTACTGTGGGATGGGGAACTACTCCTTTACCAGGATGGACCACAGAAACTTCCAGCACTCCAGTTTCAACACCAAGCTCTACACCAACATCGCAGACGCCATCCAGTAGTCCAACTTTGCCACCTAGCTCCTCTTCACCAACATCAGAGACGCCATCAAGCACTCCAACTATAGGATTAGCGCTTGGAGGAGCTAGTTCCGGACCAGGGTATGCACATGATAAAATTAAAGTTCACTATGATTTGTTTAGTTTCTCTATTTGAAACGATTATCTTTGCGTTCAATTTAGTGGTGCCACTGTATCTGCAGGAGGAGCATATGCATCTGCAGGTAAAAACAATTTTGATTTTAAACTTATCAAATTTTGCCTTATGTGCAATGAGTGAGTGTCATGATTTCTTTAATTTTCAATAGGTCCCGAAGGAGTCGCTGTTAATGTTGGAAATGTGGGCGGACTCATAGGCGCAAATAATTTATTGGGAGCACCCTCAACTGTAGCACCCTTGACAACAACCGTTACTAGTACAGTATTAGATCCTTCACCAACTGGTTGGACGACAACAGTATTTGTAACTCCAACATCAGTTTCAGGATGGAACTCCCCACCACCTCCAGCATCATCAGGGTGGGACTCCACTCTACTTGCTGCCTCTTCAGTGCCAGTGAACGCTGTTGTAGGTGGGGCAGGACCAGCTGGCGCAAATATTCATCCAATTACTGTGAATGATCACTGGGCTGTAGTAGCAGGAAACTCTAATGCTGGATCTGTTTCACAAGCGTCTATGGTAACAAGCTCAAGCCCATCAGTGTGGCAGGCACCTGCAACGCTGTCAATCCCAGCCGGATGGTCAGCACCCTTCACACCGGTGATTCCAGCTGGATGGTCGGCATCTTCAAGTTCGTTATGGTCGGCGCCTGCTGCACCTTTGATTCCTACCGGATGGTCTGTGTCTGCGGCCTCGGGTTGGTCGGCTCCAGTTAAACCAACTAGCCCTTTCCAGCCATCTCTCTCATCAGTAATCGCTACTAACGGAAATGGTTTTCCTGGTGGCTCACAAGGAATATCGGGAATTGCGCAAGTGGTCGAGAGTGGACCTAACCCGGTGTCCCCATCAAATCCCCAGTCTAACTCGGGATCTTCGCCTAATGGAGGTTCTGCCATTGCAGGACCAGCTAGTGCTTACGATACACCTCCTGGAGCCCTGATTTCTGGTAATACTCAAGATATGCCATAGCCAAACTTTTTTTTTTAAATGGAAACTATACTAATATGACTCCAGCAAAAACTAAAAAATATGTTTTATTTCTCTAGCTGGTCCAACTGCTGGGTCCCACCTAATACCTACGCAAAGTCAGGGATGGAGCATCATCCCCCTACCTTCAGTCCAGCCATCAGGATCTAACATTCCAGTTTACGCAAGTGCAGGGAGTGCCTTTGCTGCAAGTGAGAGTGGAAATGGAGGCTTAGTTGGAATTCTTGGTGGTCCTGTAGCTTATGAAGGATCAAGTTTGCCTTCGGGTGTATACAGTCCAGCATCGGGACCGCAAGTAAACGGATGCTGCGGTAATGGACCACCTATCAACCAACAACCAAACAAACCGACTAGCCCAGGGTCACCCTTAACCCTAACCCTTTCGTCAAACAAACCAAATGCAGCATCTCTCAGCAATCAATTATTAAATAAGCCCAATCTAAGTTTGAATTCGAAGCCAGAAGGTCATGGAATGGGAATTCTTCTTGTAGAAGGTAGCAATGATAAGGTTCAATCTGGATGGGGAGGTTGGAGTGGTTCACCAGGATGGGGAGTTAATCCTCCTAAGCCCCCATCGAATCCAAATAATCCATCAAACCCAGATGGACCAGCACCCGCAGATTCTCCAAACGGTCCTAATCCTCCCAACGGAGCTGAATCCCCGGCCAACCCGTCGAATCCTAGCGGCGCTCAAAGTCCCTCAAATCCTAACAGCCCGAGCGGATGGAGCGCACCCTCTAACCCATCACCACCAATAGGTGCAGAAAATCCTTCCAATCCCAACAGTCCAAGTGGAGCCAATTCCCCCTCCAACCCTCATAATCCAACTGGAGCCCAGAGTCCCTCCAACCCAAACAGTCCAACAGGTACTCAAAACCCTTCCAATCCCAACGGCCCAAGTGGCGCCGATTACCCCTCTAACCCACATAATCCAACTGGAGCCCAGAGTCCCTCGAATCCAAATAGTCCAAGCGGTTGGACCGCTCCCTCCAATCCAAACAGTCCAACAGGTGCTCAAAACCCTTCCAATCCCAACGGCCCAAGTGGCGCCGATTCCCCCTCTAACCCACATAATCCAACTGGAGCCCAGAGTCCCTCGAATCCAAACAGTCCAAGCGGTTGGACCGCTCCCACCAATCCAAATAGTCCAACAGGTGCTCAAAACCCTTCTAACCCCAACAGTCCAACTGGATGGAGCCCTCCAACAAACCCAAACAAGCCAACTGGCGCGCAGAACCCATCTAATCCCAACAGTCCAACTGGATGGAGCCCTCCAACAAACCCAAACAAGCCAATTGGCGCGCAGAACCCATCTAATCCCAACTCCCCAACTGGATGGACCTCACCATCAAATCCTTCCAACCCAACTGGAGTTCAAAACCCTTCAAATCCCAACAGTCCACTAGGAGCAAATAAACCCTCAAACCCGTCTAACCCAACCGGCGCCCACAATCCTTCCAATCCTAACAGCCCAAGCGGTGCCAACAAACCTTCAAATCCAAACAAACCCTCTGGAGCTCAATCTCCAACCTCACCACAAAGTCCAGGGTGGGGTTGGCCAAGTTTGGAGCCTTCAGAAGCAGGCTGGGGTGCAACTTTAGAGCGAGACCCTGTATCACAAACAGGAACTTCAGCGCTGCCACTTACGCTTCCTTCGTTGTCACCCGCCGTTGGTGCAGTTTCAGCGTTCCAACCTAGCAATCTAATATCAACTGGAACAAGTTCAAGTATGTTGCCTTATCTAATGAAGATGTGATTTAAGCATGATTTTAAGTATCCCACTTATTTAACATAACTTACTCTTGAAATTTCAGATGAACCCGGAAATGAACCTAGCATCGCAAGTTCGGAGGAATAAGCGCCCCACTCGTTCAAAAGTTTAACATTATAATAATGTACCCCTACGCTATCCCCATGCTTGGGGCCTATCGACTCATTCAAATACTGCTGGTTTCTACCAGCTCACTTTTTGGTGCACTAATGCAGAGATTACTCTACACTTTACAGTTAATTTTTTATCAATTTTTAATCACAAACATAAAACTTGTCTACTGGATGCTCCCAGTGTTGTTCATTAATCCAATTGTGTCCCTCACTAGCATTGTTCTTGCAGTGGTGGTCCAGGGAGAGTACTTTTATTTATTTGTGTATTTATTCTTACTTAATTTAACCGTAATTTATTTATTTATTGTTATTTATTCCCATATTTATTTATAACTTATTTTATTAATGACCAGAGTAAAAGACATTTTATAATTACAGTTTTTGAATGAACCACACCACACATCTTTATAACGATTAACAGCAATTAGATAACAAGGGAAAGCAAAGCCAAGCCAAACGAAAACAAAGGATGAGTCCATGTGAAAAAGATCCTGAAGGATCAATTGTTTGTGATTGGTTGTTTTGCAGTGTGTAAACTAGCATTCATTATTCATTCTCTGCTTCTGCTTTGCATTCTGCATCTGCAATCTAAATACTTGGGTTGGGCAGGTGAGGTGAGGAGGTTAGGTATAAGATTGTTAAGCGGCAGACAGGGAAAGCACATGTATTCATTAATTGTCACTTTTGGCATAACATAGTATAGGAAGGAAAAGAGGAGCATGTTTAAAAGAGCGAGGGAAAAGGAATCAACACAATCACTCACGTCACTTCACTTTACCTACTTTTTTACTGGATAAAAGATTCCTCTCGGTGTGCTTGACCTTTTTCTCGTTTTCTCAAAATGTGATAGAGTGCTCGGAAAGATGCATGCATTCCATGTATTTAGTTTTGGTTTATCCCCGACCACTGAACAGGATTAAGTTTTATTCGAGTGAGTCACGAAACAAAACAAGTAAACTACATTGAAGAGAAGTCACAGATACTCTCATGAAACAAAATTTAGTTTGCTTTAGGTCAGTTTAAGGTTCTTAGTCATCACATCAATAAATATTTATATTTTTGGTTTAAATTAAGCTAAATTTTTCCAGCTCATTGCGGTGGTAAAACTCTAGATAGTGATCGTGAAGAACTATTATTAAAGAGTAAACATAGTTTGATTTACAATTACAGAGAGTGTTGACATCCTTGGAAATAGCTGACCTGCTGTGAAGTTGGAGTAGCTCGACATTCCAACTAGAGGTAAAATGATTTTCTCTGGGGGAACAAGGCAAAGGGAAAGTAAATATTAATTTAAAAGTTATTAAATATAATTAACTCGAATCAATAGATCAAGTCAATATGGCAGATGAAAGTTCCCCATCTTCCAGTGGCAGCGGCGAGCCTGAGGTTTTATTTGCTTGCCGTCACTGTCCCGACGTGCTATTAACCGAGGCAGAAAAAGATGTCCATAGGGCGATGCATAAGGGAAGGGCCAGAAGGTACCTACCAACTAAGAAACGACAATATATTAATTACTGGGCTAATTTCTAATGTAATCATAAATCTCTGTGATGATAACTATTTTAGGGCAAGATCACCAGGAAGTGTATCTTCATTCCAGATTGTCCGTAACCCTACCGCTCAACAGCAAGCTCAGGCAGCTTCTTCGTCACCTTCGAAATCGAAGAAGCAAAAAAAGGGCAGGCCAAAATCAACTAGATCTACTCCCAAGAGGAAAATTCCCAAGAAAGACAGACCTCAGCGGAAAATAGAATCCGTAAAACATTACGATTCGAAAGTAGAGAAAGTAAGGAATAATAGTGGTTAGGGAAGAGCAGAAACCTTACTTCCACTGGCGATGTCTATCCATCAAATATCTACTTTCAATATTTTGATGATGTAAATTAATTGATAGCATAATTCAATCTCACTATAAGCTTTGATGACCCTCTGTCCTGACCATCAGTCCATTTAGAGGGTTTTTGTAAAAATTCAATCCAAGTGTTTACTTTGTTGGTTTTAGAATTTAACATGAAAATGAAAATTGTTGACTTCGTATATTCTAGCAAATATCAAGATAATGGATTATTGTTTTTTATTTATGCTCTGAAGTAGTTTGTTAAAATGCTTCCGTTAAGTAAGATTGTAGATTTGAGTTTAAACAGTTTGACATATTTTAGGTGAAAAAATTGTATTTAGTTTGTGACGGATTTACAATGTTCTTTTAAAGTGATTTACATGTTGATATTATGATCGTGATTTGTGACTTGTAAATTTCATATTTAAACTAGATTCTTTTTGATTGTATATATATGTAATACTAACAATATCGTATTGTGCTATTCTATCTTTAATACTCAAAATATTTATACAGCTAACGCTAAACTTTTTAAAGAGTTTAACGAATGGCTTTTTTACCAAAACTAGACAAAGTAGGTTTCTACCACATCATTGTTATTTATTTGTAAAGTAAGAAATTAAAAATTAAAAACTGTAAAATTCTTCTTAAGTTGTAAATGGCAACAAAATAAATGCACTCTTATGGAGTAAAGTAATATTTTCTCTTGGATTGTGTTCGGTTAATATGGATACTTATTTGTAGTGGTTTCTGTGAATGTTTTCATTTTTAATGTATAGTTTTCGTAATCGATAGGAAGATTAAGATTCTTCAGGAAATTGTAGCTTTGCATATCATCAGAAATTACTATTTACATATTAGGGTTAAGCACAAAGTTTTGTGATGAGGGGGAGGCGAAGTAGAACTACCAGTTAGTTAAGAAAACACCCTTGAACTTTTCGAAAAAAAGTAGATATTACTAAATTCCAATTCCTTAATTCATATAACTAACCTACACTCCAAATAAACATTCTTATAGTAATCCTGGACTAAACATAGACAATTTTTAAACTAAAATTAGCCCACCCATAGCCAGACGCCCGGCACGCCTCACTATAAACTTTCAAACCATACATAATTTCAAGCCCATATTTATGGAGTGAATGTAGTAAAACATTAGATGAGTATTAAACGCTACGGGAATTTTTACATCATTTGGGTTGGGTTTATTTACGCCATAAATATATACTTCAAGCAGAAATTTTTTCAGATTTTATCATGATCCACGTGTAAGGAATTTCGTAATTTAAGGGGTCATGAGGTACAAGATGTGTATAGGTGGAGTAAGCGTCAGAAACAGTAATTTTGGTAAAATAAATTTAGTAGCAATTTCCTCCTTCTAGCACCTGAAAACAAATTTTTTCCTCCATTACATATCCTTCGTTGTGGACAAAGAGGCAGTTTGGGAAATTTTATTCAAGATGTTACGCAGGTCGGCACAAACCATACCGTTAGCAATATTTCTTTATCTACTTCTGATACGATTCCCACCTAGCTCATCATCATTTCAGTCGTTTCCATCATCGGCCTTTCCAGAAGTTCACACTTTTCTAAATACCAATCTTTGCTCGTGCCTCATCAAAGTTTACTTACGGGCTTATGAACTTCACGCAGAAAGAACACTTAAACTGTTGACATACTCTTTTGAAAATATCCCTCCGACCTTTGCCATTCGCTACTATGTTGACCCACGCCATCCACGATACAATTCACTTTCCACAAGCCTGGAAAAGTTTAATGATACTGGATATCAATTGAAAAGCAATCCATATTTGATTACAAAGTTCACATCATGTTACTCCCATCTCTACCCTATCGAAGATAATCACGATCTGGAGAACTTGAAGACAGTTTTCATAGAGGCTGACTATGACCATGAAGACCCCCATTTTATGTTATTTTGGGATAACACACCTCCAGGGAATAAAAAACCAGAGTGGGAAAGTTTCTTTGTTTCAGTAAACCATTATCGTAGCTTTAGGGCAACGCGCTTGTTCGTAAAAAACGCTTTGGGAAGGACGCAAGTAGCTATAATCTGCATGATCTGTTTAAATAATTTGGGAATTAAATATCCTGTACTAAACTACTTCAGCCAAGGTTATCCTCCCACCAAGGATAATATCAAGTCCAGGTGGAAACTTTTGTACACTGATCATCATGGTCTCAACATACCCCACATTTGTGGAAATTGCAAAGTAGGTAAAAATGGCCGTTTATCAGAAGGTAAAGGTCCTTATTTTGTGCAGTACTTTGTACACCAGATCCTCAAACAGAAATTTAATATAACGACTTCACCGGAACCACGGCGTTTACTTGATAAGCATGGGATGATTACCAGAAGTCTCCACTTTCCTACAAGCAACGTTCACACATTTTTCCTGAAGATTGCCATCCCAAGATATTTGATTTCGCCATATGGCATAGAAGTGGAGAAGTATCACATGATGACAGTCCTGGAGGAGTCCCTAGTGTACAATACCATAGCAGCGTTAGTCCAGCCCTTGGGCTTTGAAGTGTGGCTGGTTTTCACCATCTCGTATTTCCTCCTGATACTCTTTCTCTTTGTGATTATATTCCAGGGTTTGAAAGGTGTCTCGCGAAAAAGTATCCCAACATCTAAAAAGTCTTGGAGGGATATTATCAACAAAATCCTTCGCAATGCACCACAAATTATCCAAGAAAATCGCAGATATGTCCCTTCATGGCAAAGTGTTCTTAGTGACTCCTACCTATGGATAAATGGGGCTTTGTTGGATAACCATCATCCGAAAGGACTTTTCCAGTTGTTTCGTGCGCCAGGTAAAACACAAGCGCTGATTTTGTTAATTTCGTGGACCTGGACTTGCCTCGTTATAAACTCTGGCTACAAAGGCAATCTCTATTCCCAACTTTCACGGCCAAGTGAGCCTAACTTCCCGACGGATATTGAGACCCTGGCCCAATCGGATTATCAAATTCTAACATCTGGAAAAACAATAGCAACCATGATGAAAAAGTAAAACTTGACATCCGGTGTAAATGGCGAAACTTTTGCTAAATATAGAAACAACTTACAGAAAATTCTTAACAACTCTTACTTTGCCCCTGTTATGGACCAACTAAGATTTGGCATTCTTCTAAAAAATTCTTCAGTAATTATTCTGAAAAATGGAGAAAAACTAAACGAAACATTTACACAAATTAAGTACTCTTGGAAAACCCTAAAGTCCCGGTTGGTAATCATCGATGGAGAGAAAACAATTAGAATATTTGGCTCCATGCTACACAAATTCTCAACGAGGTGGGTAAGTAAATCTACTGAAATCCAAGAGTTCCCCATGTGGCATCCTTGGCTCATTCAGAAAACCTACTTTGCAAACCTTTTCCTTCCCGTAATTGCCTCATGGTTTGAGTCTGGCTTGTCCGAATTATGGGACAAACGTTCAATGGAGGATAACGAGCGTATTTACAAAGCTGGGATATTCAAACTTCAAAAACGGTTAGGACTAAAGGAGAATATTGTCAAAGGTAGAGATGACCTTAAACTAACGCATGTCACTCTACAGCCCATATATTTCACATACATTTGGATGATAGGTATTTCCTGCATAGTTGCAATGCTGGAGCTGATAACCATCTTCAGTGACAAGGAACTTAATCTAATAGGGGCCTTGAGACGAAACACGATAATCTCACTAGGCAGAAGACAGGAGAGGTTAAAAGCTTCATTATTTTCATTTATGGCCTAATACCTCAATTTAATTTTAAATTAGGTTAGCTCCTCAATTAACCCCAAGTAACTTACTGCTATTTTAAAGGAAAGTGTAAATTATCCAATTAAAAACTAATGAACCGATTTCGGGTTACATATCATCATAATAAAATACCTAAAACTAAATCGTTGACGCCAGTTCATTTAAATAATGTAATAAACTCATTAGTTATTAAATTTCTCATTTATTTGACATGATTGGCATGACATGATTGATTGTATGACAAGTGGTCTTGTCTTTACACCTAATCAATTTATTTAGTATCTGTCTTCTTTAATATTTTTCGTTTAACTACCTACCACGCAGGAACATTCCCTTAATTTTATTCGATCTCGAATCAAATCCTATAATAGTATAATTTCCTTAATAAATAATCATAATGTTAATTTTAAATCCTTTTGATAAATACTGGAATTTCCTTAAACTTTTCACTTCATGTACCCTCCTCCTTTCACGTGATAAAATATATTTGCGGTTGGATTTGTACGATAGTGTCTTAAATAACTGCATTTCGGACTTCTCCGTAACTTGCGTATTTCTTCAAGAAAAGACAGAATTTGAGTCATCAAAAACAGAAACTGCTTCTGATAATAGGAATTGGATTGAATGGGAACTACCCACAAAGGAAGTTCAAAACCAGAGTTTGTTCCATGATTTGACCCCAATTTACCAGGAGGTTTTTGCGAAAGCAAGATTTCGCTCTGTTTGCACTGTTCTGTTTCCAACATTAAGGGAGCTTAATACCTCCTGGAATAATCAGTCCGAATACTACTTCGATCACTTGGAAAACTCACCACAGTTTCCTTACGTCCCAAATATCCCCAATTTCGTGATTATACCGATTTCAATAGATTTCAAATATGATAAAGTTCCCTCCAATAGGGTTCCCTTGGGATACTACTTCAGCTCGAAACTGGTACTCCTGAACGACCAACATTATGCCCTCGGCACAGCATGTATTCACTGCTCCCCAAAACGGTTAAACTTATTCATTTACGAGGGCTCCATGTATTTGCTGCGAGCGGAAGTTATGCTTTTCCCAAATGAAAATATTGCATCTTTGGAGCAATTTCTTGACCTATGGTCTACTCTGGTTTTCTCTGATTACTACATACACCCATTGGATTATGGACATTATTCGTTTCTCGATACAGAATTCTGCCCCTACGAATGGCAGTTAAAGTATTCTGACTCCCAACCAATACATGACTTGAATTTAGAACAATGCGTTAGATATTTAATTATGCAAAAACTGAATGGCACTGCTCATGGATATGTACACGAGATATGGACCTCATTCTACTTCCGAAGCGAACGGGGTCAACATGTCAAGCAACAACAAGTATTTTTCTCATTAGGGACTAAATTTAACGGAATGACTTACACTGTCTTCGCCAAACGAATACCTAGTAAATTGAACGCGACAGTATTACTTTACCCCATAGATTTCCTGGGCTGGGTAATGATATCATTAACGGTAGTTTTGTTACTAATCATCCTGAGAGTGACAAACTTTAAAGGGGGGTTATTCTGGCTAGTGTCCACCATATTAGAGCAAGGAGTGGACAGATGGAGTACCGTTTCAAGTAAAAATTGGCATCTTGTCTTCATCTGGCTTTACTTTGCTTTCCTTCTTCGAAATGTTTACACTTCCTCGATTTACAGTTACATGACGGAAGAGCCACAGCCCCCAGGACTGCCTAAAAGTTTCAATGAACTGATCTTCAACACCTCCATGACTTTGTATACGACCAACATAGGATCAAATCATCTTCGATCACTGACATCCAATCGCGATGACTTGGAGACTCCGACAAACTATCAATTCAGAGCCAGAGAAAATATCCAGGATAGACTAAGGGTGGTTAGCAACTATCATGAAGTATATGAAATAATCACTGGTAGCTATGGTGAAACTACATATAAATACTGTAGGTTGGGAGTTCACACGAAGCCATACGCTCCAAAAATAGAGAAGGATAAATGTGTTCAAAGAGGCTGGGAAAGATTTGGAGTTTTAACCTTCTTGAACTTTGAATGGGCCGGAGATGACCTGCTTAAACCTTTCTTTATGAGAACGAACAAGTATCTAATTCGTAATAGTAATGAACCCTTCAAATTTATTCAAATCACTGTTTGGGTTGCATACAGAAATAGCCATTTCTCTACGAAATTTATAAAATTTGTGGCAAGTTTGGAGGAATCGGGTATCACTTCGTACCAAATAAAGCATAGGTTGTTAATGAGCCAGACTAGAACTTACAGGAACCTACAATATGCTGGACATTTGGAGGAACCGACTGAACTCAATGGAAAATTTAAAAGGTTCTTGTTGGCTTGGCTAAGATTAGGTTGCTCTTTGTACCATTACGATAAATGTGATATGAACGAGAGCGTCTTAGATCCTTCTAATATAACTGACTTGCAGATGGTATTTGTAATGGCTGCAATTACTTTAATTGGGTCAATTTTATTGTTTCTGGCTGAAATTGTAAATACACTAGCTGCATATAGTAGGTTATAATTGTTTGAAGTTGTAAATACTGTTGTAAGTGTCAAGAAGTATTTACCATATTAAATGCGATTAATTTTGCGCTCAATAACTCTGGCAATCCAATTATAATCAGGTGGTTTTTCTGCCCAAATAAGTTTCAAAAAAACGATGTCCTACATATTTAAAATATTAAAGACAGAAAAAAAACATGCCAAAATAGTTTTTAAATTTTATTTAGCTCCAATTATATATTAAGCATAAGCTGACATGGTCAGAAAATCTACTTTCCAAGTGGTTTTTAACTTACATACCGAATATGTTGATTAATAATTCATCCCCACGATTTATTTTGAGAAAATCAAAAAATAAAGTCACGTTATTTGGAGAACAAGAGGAGACATTTTTGGAAGGGAAAATACTTGAAGTCATTGCAACAACCGAAGTACGCAAAACTTTTGATTCGTGCTAAGAATTGCTCACATCAGACGTAGTTTTAAAAAAAAAGTTTAAGTTAGAAATGGCTGGATTCAATCTTAAACTGAGAGAGTTAATTCCTGAAACCGTCAAACCCATTTTGATATATTAGGTCTTCTCCACTAACCATAGCTTCTATTTACCAGCGTATCTTTCTTTGTCACTGGTATCACCCCAGCATTCAGTTCAGCTCATCAGCATCCGAAAGCGAATTTAAGCTAGTACACAATCCTCCTGCAAATTCCAAAGTGAAAGCATTCCGTTTACTGGAAGTAAGTACGCTGCTTTTTATCGGGATCACTCTTTGTATATTCCAACTCTATCGGAAGTCATCATTAATGAGCGTCCCTACAGATAAGCATCTAGAGCTTTATGAACAGTACGCTCTGTTCCAGGAACTAGTTCACGTCCTGTTGATTGGCTTGTCTCTTTGTGTCCTAATGTTCTTCAAACTACTCCATAGCCATGATAGGGACATCGTTCTTGGAATGAATAAACTACTGCTTCTCTCCAGGAGTTTGGAGAAGGGTCAGTTTAAAAAATTTAATACTTTTTAATGTTGGTATGAAAATTTACATAAATCACTATTCTTTTTCCCTCCAGGAGCAAACAAATTTGGTCGATTTGTGAACTGGGAGGCTCATAATCATCGGTCACTACTGTGTTCAATCTACAGCAATGTATTTCTCCAGAGTACAGTGCTTGCCATTCCAGTACAAGTGATGATATTTTCATTCTTCAAACTCGATCCGTTATACTTGCCCCTTAAGGAGCTTCGGTGTATTCTCCAGATCCCCCATGATGATATTCTTATGAACTTTTTTGTTTTCCCTCTGATTAGGTTTTCGATATACATTTTTCACGCTTTCCTTGCCTGTGGTAGGTACTTAGGTTTCGTTTTTCTAACCGACATGTGCCATCTTTACCTATATAATAACTGTGTAACCTCCATCCTCTCTAGCATCGGGGTATTATCCCCCACAAAAATTTACACGTTGTATAGTTACTTAAGGTTGTGTCACTGCCAACTTAAACTATTTTTGGAGGCTCATTACATGGTATTCATGCTCTTAATACAGTTTTGTAACGTCCTCATGATGACAATTAGTACAATATCGTTTGAGAATACGTCTTTCCATCTATGGATTCTTTTCCCTTGCACCGCAGCAGAATGCATGTTTGGAATGACATGCTATCTGACCTTGGCTATAGACATACAAGATTACTCTCAGGAAATCTTTAAAACCCTCCGAAGGAAATGCAATTTGAGTAGGGAGATGAGGCAAAAGTGGAGTGCTTGCAGAGTGCTGAAAATTCGCGTAGGGAGCTTTTTTGGATTATGGAAGGGTTACATACTTTTCGCTTTAAATTTTGTATTCACCAATACAATGAGCTTGATAATAATTCGAAATAGATTGTAAAACGTGTGTTAAAAAACCATAAAATCATTGTTAAATATTACGTGTAACGCTAGTGAATCGAATCAGGAAAAATCAGTGATGATAAATCTTCGCTCTTATAGAATTTTGATCATGCCAATGTCGCGACACGCATTGTTCATTACATTTTCCATGGAAACAGAATAATTCATGTAGAATTAAAACAACTTTAAACCTTGGTTAACTCAAAAACTTATACGAAATATATTCGTTAAGTACGTAGTTAGTTGCTTAGCCCTCGAGGCTTTATTGTTAATAAATTTAAACAATTTTAAGAAAATTGATTGAAAAAGTTGAAGCAATTTAATTTTGTCATCTTTTTATTACTTTAATCAATTATTGCAATCAACATCATGAGTCATGACTCATGAGCAAATTAGCTATTTAACCATTTCATACAAATGATTACTCATACTATTACTCAGGTTGGCCAATTTTCGACACGTCGCGAGGCATTACGTCACAGAAATACACATTAAACTTTAGCAAAAGGTTTCAATTTTATTATGTTATGATAAACGTTAACCGCATGCAATATCCAACTTTTTCATGCTCTTTGGGGTATATTTGGTACATGTTAAATAAAATCGTGTTAAATAAAAACCGGATTCACATCCTCCATTAAATACTCCATTCATGTCTATAAATTTTCATTTTTACTATTCATCAGATCATGTTCCTCGTGATGCCATAAATGCGAATGCCATGATACTGACTGAGATTTTTTAGGAAGATATCACGCGATATATTTAGTGACATTGCTAGTTTTAAATTTTGAATCAAACTTTATTATACCCTAATACCTCATCAATCAATTGAATCCAGTTCAACTATTCAAACTATCAATTTGAGGTTTAGGCTTGATTTTAAAAGAAAATCAGGTTTGTTTAGAGTAAAACAAAATATAACCTGTTTTAAAAACTCATTCTTGATAATAATTGTCAGTTGGGCTAACTGTATAGATTTCAAAATGAGCGAGAAGCTTGTTATATGCTATTGCATAATTTATATAGCAATTTGTGTATTGACAGCAGACGTAAGTTTAAATTCAATACGTACTCAGCTCAAAATCATGTTTTTATGTAGCCATTCAATAATTCTATACTGAATCATATTCAATTAAAATTTTCAGGCAACTCCCATAGAAGGAGAAAGTTATCTTGGACATGGTATGATAATTGTAAATTTTTAAATTAAATATATAGTTTTAAAAGATCTTATTTGTTTCAGTGCGAGTGCGAAGGGACCTTAGTGGAATTTTTGACGTCATCAAAAACTTCTTCCAAAAGGACGAGAATGGACAAAGTAAGTTGCATTTTCCTATGAATTACAGTTTGTATACTGAAAACATGAAATTATTTTTGTTTCCAGGTCAAATCGGAAACTTGGTGAACTCTGTACTTAGGTTAGTTTGTGTACACCTTGTAGATTTTTACCTATTTCATTGGTATGATCAAATGTCTTGATAATATAAATATTTCAATTACAGTTCTATGGGATCAATGGGACAGACACGATAAAAAAACTCTGTAATTCTCCTTTTCTCAAGCACATCTAAATTTAATTGATTATAATAAAAGGCTGAGCCTGACCCATTTCTTGTACACAAGTGCCTTAATTATGTAAATCTCATTTTATGGCATTCCCATGCAGAGTTTAATAAAGTGAGTCTACTAATGCACAATCTAACTTTCTTTAAAGGTTTTACAGTAAAATACAAAATTTGAAATTTATTTATTTATCCCGCTGTGAAATAATCACACATATTTTGCTATTCAATGTAGCAATTAACAATAAAAGCATACCGTACTTCCTCCAAATATAGCCATCCAAATATAGGAAAATCCATTTCTCACTACCCGACAATATGTAGAGGCTATGGATGGAGACTTTAAATGAAGGGAGGCTATAAATGGATGGAGCTATAAATGAAAGGAGGCTATAAATGGAGGAAGACTATAAATGAATGGAGGCTATAAATGGATGGAGCTATAAATGAAAGGAGGCTATAAATGGAGGGAGACTACTAATGAAGGGAGGCAATAAACGAAAGGAGGCTATAAATGGAGGGAAACTACAAATGGAGGGAGGCTATAAATGGAGGGAGGCTATAAATGGCGGGAAGCTATAAAAGAAGGGAAGTTATGGATGCTATGAATGGAGGGGGACTTCAAAGGGAGGAAATCTGTATACATAAAACTTTGTAATATTGTAATAAGGATAAAGTCTATATTTAGGGGAAATACCGTAATCAAATTCCATAATTGTAACCATAACTGTTTTCCAGAATAAATCATGATTCCTTTAAACATAAAAGCTTCTTCCAGTTCTGCGAGGTTTGTGGACCACCGGCAGGTTTAAAATATGGTCACTGAAAAATGCAAGTGATTGGTAAATGTCTTAAAAATGATTAAGGTGTTTACTTCATGATTACAACATACCGTATATAGGGCGCTTTTCGAATGGGCTTTTTACCATCTCGTACAAGCTCTTCAACGAATTTCTTAACGGCGCGTATGAAATACCATCGAATTACCAGAGTGAAAGTAAGGAGGAAGCTCTCAAACATAAAATGATAACCGCGAACTAAGCTCAAGTAAGTTAGTATTAACACGGTGAAGAAATCCAGCACGAAAATTGTTTTTTGTATATCCTGATGCCTCTTAGCCTTCTCGTATTGGTTGCTCTTATACTCCTTAATTGCCCTCGTGGCTACCAATAACCCAACGGATCCAACGAATTGACAAATATAAATCATTAAGAAATACAGGAGAAGCATATGAGCTAGCTCGGTTGTCTTGCAAGAGTCCTTCCAGGCGGTTAAAAAAGCTATATATTTCTCCTTCGGTCCCATCCTCTCAAAATTTGCCTGCCTAACGATTGGGAGGGTGGGAACTATCAAGTCCCAAAGGACCCATCCCAGCATGAAGAGAACTAGGACGGATGTAGCCTATAAAAATCATAGAGTTTAATCATAACTCAAAATTATCATGGAAAAAATCATAAGGAATAATCTCAAGTAACCAGGAGAACGTAGCCAATCGCGGTAGAAGTCGTCCGAGCCCCGCTTTCAGGCGGAAACGATACGATGTTAGCATTGGGCTTCATTTGGGAAACCATT
>JAANSQ010001057.1:0-17058 GCA_036850885.1 Lepidocyrtinus dapeste | reverse complement strand
AAAAAAAATTTCCCCATGAAAAAATTTTTTCAGGAAAAAAATGAAACAAAAAGTTTTGAGAGGAGGAGGAAGATGAAGATTTTTTGTTTTCGTTTAGTATTCACCTGTACAGAACCATGCCGATCATTTCCTGGAGTAAGGTCGTGTCCAAGGGAGGACGACGGCCAATTCTGCAGGTTATCCGACCATCCACTCTCTTTATTTGCCGTGCCTCCCCCCTGAGTTTACAGTTTTATTTAAAGTGCCACAGACACAGAGAGAAGAGTCAGCAAAAATTTATGTAGCAAAAATATGGTGTTGCAGAGTAGGAGCAGTGGCATTTTACGGTGAAAATGTTCAGCGTGAGTGAAGTAGCGTTGATTCAATTACAGTATTTTTTTACAGCATTGTTTTGCGCGCGGGAGAAACGGGAGGAGGAGCACAACCACAAACAAATCACAAACAACCACAAAAAAAGAAAACAATTTTAGATCATTGAACTTTTATCCAATTATTTAAAAACTATAAACTTTTATTCTCCTTAAAGACACTAGACTTTGCCTTTAAGACTTTCTTTTAGATCTTTTCATCTTCTGAATACACCGGAAATGGAAACTTTCGTGGGAAATTCTATTCTCGCTTTTACTTTTGATCTTTTCTCCTTCTGAAGAAATAAACTTCATTAAAAAAAACTCAAAAGAAATTATAAATTGAATGCTAAACTCAAATTCAATCCAGTATTTTTATAAACAGTTTACGGTTAGTACTTTAGTCTGTGCCGGAAATGGAAGCTTGAGGAAATCTAAACATTTAGTGTAAGTCTCCGTTATTTTTGGTTTCAAAGCCTATTATGCGAATGAATTTTTCGGATTATAGTTATTAGGATTGTTCATTATCACATCCTTTAGCTGTGATAATCATAATGATATTCATACAGAGTCACGCACGGCCATAAAACAACCACAACACATGATCAATACTTATAAAATCCACAATACGCAATATCAAAAAAATTACCTTACGTAATCGTTAGGAAAATGTCAGATAAATTATGTCAAACTATAAGCCATTATTTTTGTGTGTGCAATGCAATCCATGCGCAAAAAAACGTATTATGTTTGGTTAATTCATAACGAAAAACTTTGTTCGTTAGCAAATTGGCAAGATAATGAGGAATACCGAACTGAATCAAACTAAAAATATGGAAATCGCAATTCAAGGATATGTTCTGACGTACATAATCAATCTCGGAAATAAGTATTTTCCACCTGTACATTATATCCTGTCTATACTCTAGAGTCTATTTCCCGGAAGACCAAGGCTTCCCGTCAAAAAAAAACTCATTTCAGTATTCTTGCCTGCTCCCTCAACTCAACTCAATTTAAGGAAATGGAAAAACAAATTGATTGAGTGAGACTAGCAGAAATTATTCTATCTATTCTCTGGAAATGATTTCTGGTTGAGTATAAAATAGAATGGTTCTTACCTTGGCTGCTCTAGGGTTATTATGGGCAGCAGCATGAGGATGATGTCTTTGTTCTCTATGAGGGGAAATCACTTCATGGGCAGTCTGCAACGATCCGATCGGAGTAGACTGAGGTCGGGCACATACAAAAACACACCAAACACACAAAATCAGCACAATTCCGAGTAAAATCAAAAATCAAGTATGGATTATATGGATACACTAACTGTATAAAAGTAGGGAGGTAACTCAACAAAATTACTCAATTTCAATACAAATATGACAAGAGCTCACTACCTACGCATACAATTTATTCTTCCAAGAAACTGTCTACTCTTCAAATATACAGAGACTCTACAAGTTGAACAGAATAAATTTTCCACTCTGGATAAAATACTATATACAGAAAATAACGAAAAAAAATTGAGAAAACCTTTCCAGATTTAGACTTCTTGCAGTTGGAGGGTGGCGCGTGTCTGAGAACCCTCAACTGCGCGAAATTCGCAGGCTGAGTGAATAAAGCGAACGAATTGAGAGACGGACAAGTACCGATTTTGAAAGGTATGTATTCATATTCATTCATGCATTTCATAGAATTACCAAGAACAAAAAAATATTTTCCGCAAAAACTTTTTCACTAGGTTGTATTTCTTTTTGATGAAAATACTAACCATAGTCTTGCCGGTCCAGTCAAACTCGCCATCGTCCACGTATCCTTTCCTTTCAAAGAGATCGTGAAACATTCTTCTCAGGTATTCGTAATCGGGTGTTTCGAAAAAGTCCAGTCTCCTTACATAACGAAGGTACGTAGCCATTTCCTCTGCGAATAATTCATAAAAAAATTCAGTTTACATCTACAAATACTAATCCTAAAAGAGGAAATGCACACTGCAATGCATTTTCATACCGGGATAGCCTTCACATAAAGTTTCGATAAGGGTGGATCGCTTCGTGTCCCCAATTCTCTGATAACGTTCCTTCAGGGTAGAGGTTTTAAGGCCTTGCCACGGCAGTGAACCTCGAAGAAAGTACATAAACATATGTCCTAAGGCTTCCAGATCATCCCTACGACTTTGTTCTATTTTGGAAATTTACAAACAACCACAATTCAATTAAAAATGGTTCATTAAACCCTACATCAGAACACGCGCTATGATCCAAATATGTTTGATTTCTCCAGTACCTCGTCCCATGTGTGTGTTGATGCTCATATACCGAGCAGTTCCTGTGAGGCTTTTATGTTCTCTATATGGTATATGCTTATTCGTTTCCGGATCAATGTACTCTTTGGCTAAGCCAAAGTCAATTATATGGATAGCCTAAAAAATGAATATAAAGTAAAATGGTAGATGGTAAATTATATTATATAATGAATAATTAAATTATATGAATTACTTTGTCTTTCTTATTCGAACTCCGTCCGATTAGAAAATTCTCCGGTTTAACATCGCGGTACACTAGGTGCTTCGAGTGCACATACTCTATCCTGTGTAGCTGCATGAAACAAGGTCATGTCACTCATTAAAAAACATTACATCATTTTTTCCTCTCCCTTTTCATAAACATGCATGATGCATGCATAATACATAAAATATATTCCCGCATGTCATTAAATCCTTCCCCAACTCACCAGCTGGATGGCAACCAAAAGAACAGTCTTCAACGAAAATCTTCTTCCACAGAGATCGAACAGGTCTTCAAGGCTCGGACCTGGAATTAATATGTATTATTAATAATATGTTAGAGTATTGATGCTTTGCTTTAAATTAAGATCTAAGATCTTACCGAGAAGTTCCATAACCAAGGCATTGTACTTCCCACATGGTCCGAAATAGTACACCTCTGGTACACCTTCTACAAAGTTACCAAAGACAAAAAAAAACACATTTTTTCTTTCTCCAACATGTTGAATCTTTTTTTCCCCCATACTTTCTTTTTATTAGCATTTATGACTCTGGTTTTATATCTTCCTCCTCCCTTTATTTCATTCCTATTTGACTTTGGCAAAAGCCCCACTCAGCCAACAAATCATGTAAAAGAATCAAGCCCAAGTAAACCCTTTGACTTTCTTTTTACATTCCTTCATATCATCAAAATAAAAAGCTAAATAAAAATAGACTCAATTTCCCTATTTACTTTAGAGAAAAAAAAACGCCATCATTTCACCATAAACTCTAGTCATTCTCCAGCAGAAAAAAAAAGATTATGGAGCCATCAAAAACATATATCCCAGACCAGAAACACACATGTTTTCTCTCCTTCACTTCATTTCATCGCTTTCTTTCTCTCTTTCTCCCCATCATTAATTTCCTCCAAACAAAAGACCACTCTACTCAAACTACTGCTTTTGCTTACTTGCTCCCGGAGAAAGATTGCTTTAAGCTCTATTCTTCCTACTTTTGTATACGCTTATTTCGTTAATAATCTCTGGTAGCATAAGGAAAAAGAGAGAAAATTGGATTACGAAGCAATGTAAAGAGTAAAGAGAAAGGTCACATTACCAAGCCACGCAAAATGACGACAAGTTAACTACACAACTCTAGGCTGAACTACTAGATATACAAACTTCTCAATTCCATTTACAACAAACATTTCCATAAAACCAACTAGTACAACTTGTGTGACCAAACAGGTCTACTGAAATCCCATAGATCTAAAGCAAAATTGCTAGTGCAAAAAATAAAACATGTGACCATGTGAGTCTGGGATTACTTCCTAGGAGTAGTTCAGTACTTAGTATTTTACTTTACTCCATGTACTTTATTTCTGCACAGGGAGACAATACACAGAAGCCAAAGTCATCAGAGGAAGACAAAACACCGCCGTCATACAATTCCTAATTTTCCTACTCTCTAGAGCTTCTACCTATTTCATAAAATTAACTTACCATGAGATCCTAAAATACGGTAAAAGCGATATTCCATATGCAATTGAGGGGCTTTAGTTTTCATCGGTTCCTGTATCATCACCCAACCCAAATCAAGTCCGTCAAGTTTAATAATAATTTTTTTTTTGGCATTATCGTATCAAGCGCACAACACGACAAATTTGCATTAGGCCGCGATTCCACCAATTCGAGTCGACACATCCAGGGCGAAACAAATGCAGGAGAATTTGTTGATGAGACACATTTCAACGTGCGGGAACATGGAAGAAAATAAATAGAAAGAGGCAATGCAATTACTCCCGTCACCCTTTCTTTCACTCTTGTCACATTAATTCTCTCCGAGAAAAATATTCCATAATCACAAAATCCTATTTAGTTTTTAACGTAAAGGCTTACCAGCTTAATGGCCACGTGTTCGTTGGTGTATAAATTTTTTCCTGCAAAAATAGATCATTTTCAAAAATTAATTCATGGAAAATTCATTCCTGGAGAATAGGTAGGTAGGTACACCATCGTTATCGTTCGTTTCCGCGTAAACTCTAATGTATATTTTAATGCAAATTATTTCTGCCTCGTGCCTTTCGGGAAGCCTCCGTGTTGTATTTTAAGCTTCATGTTTTTGGCGCATTATATGGAATTAACTGTACCATTTCCCCTATAGTTTCCTTTCATATTTAACTCCAGTATAATATGGTTGAATTCATCAACATAACTCATTAGAGATCAAATCAGATGGCTTGCTTTGTCCTCCCTAATTAGTACAAAAACACGGCCGATAATTAAATAAAAATCTAGGGGATTGAGAATTCTAGTAATTTTTCCGCTCCCTAATTTTTCTCTCGCTTCATTAGTTCCACTTTTAGAGATCAACAAACCGAAAGAGAGAGACTCTAGTGGTGTTCCTACTATGTATCTTGAGAAGGAGCAAAAAATTAAATATTTTTGTCAGCCTCTGAAAGTAAAACATTCTGTATTTTTTTTCCTTGTCTGAAGTCTTCCCTAAACCAATGCTACAGACTTTAGGATATGGAGTAAGAAGATTTGACGATGATACTATTGAGTTTTCTTAGCTCATTTTCCACTCAATTTTCCCATCACGATTTTTTTCTCGATTGGAGTAAGCCAAGAAATGGCAAATGTGTAGTAGACAAACCGCCCACGCAATCTCGTTATTCTCACTTCCTCCTTCTGCCACCGCTCTTGACTAAAGTCAAGTCAACATCATCATGTTCATCATCTACACACAGAAGATGGAACAAAAGGCGACAAGACTACTTGGCAGAAGGAAAAGATTTGTTTTTCATTTCATTCATAAGTAGATACTAAAATCCCTATGCATTCTATCTGGTTTCATTCATTCCTCAACATTTCTCAAGGTCCGTAAAGTTCAGGGAAAATATTATTGAAAATCGTTCAGACTCTCATCTCGTCATCTGCATCATTTATTGAATTGATGGTGTGTGTACGCCTATCATAAACAAGTGCCTTGACTTGAGCGAACCTATACACGAAGCATATTAAAATTTTTCTCATAAAAAGAATAAAAAAAATGACGCACTGCTGCTCCTATCTAAACTACAGTCAAGTCACGATTACTCGGAACGGACTGTTTACTACTGACAAATTGACAAGGACTTTCACCATCGAGGAATGCTCACATTGACATTTAACACGCTAACACATCCCCTAGAAAAGAAATTCAATATCCTAAAGTATTTTCCTTTGAGCATAAATGCGCTAGAGTGTATATAGTCCTCGTAACACTCTAGCTTGGCCAAGCCTACGTAGAATGTTTATTGCTCCACACTTATTGCCACATAGGCCTTCGACTCTACTGCCTTTCCTTTCCATGTTTGACCTCAATAAATCTGAGAAGGAAAAAAAACTGCCATGCCGCTCTACTCCTAGCTCTAATACTGCTCCTACTTTCCAGTATTTTTTTAAGGTTAGACTAAATCTTTCACTTGAACTTTTATGCGATGCGATACGATGCGTAATAGGAGAGTAATGCAGGTACGGAGGAATTCTTTGGTGATGTGAGGATGCTGCTGCTGATTGAGAGATGCACATCACGCCATGTCCCTATACCTACTTCATAGGAAAGTGGAGGAAAGCTTTACGTTATGGTAGTGTACAGTACCACCTGCAGTTTTTTTTATTATCTCCGGAGAAGATAATGGATTTCTTGATAGTTTTGCAGTTCATAATGAGATTGTGTTCTTACCTAGTCTCAACTCTCCGAAATTTCCACAACCAATTTTCTTGCCTACTTTAAAGTTAGGCCCAACCATCAGCACAGTCGAACTGCCAGAACTAGCTCCAGCCGGGTGGTGTGTTCCGCGACTCTGTAAATGTCAAAGATACACATGAGCTTACAAGGATTAGGAAACTTTGGCGATTGTCTCTATGATGAAATTGATACAGATACATTCGCTCCAATTCAATAAGCATGCAATGGTACACTATGTAAATATAAAGATAATTAAGCAAGAAGAAAGAAGAGTTATAAAGTTGTACAAAATATAGCATTTCTTAGAACTTGTAAGTTGTAAGGAACGTGCCATGGACGAGACAAATATGGGGGTATAGCCACAAAATTAGAGAAAGAAGCGAACACATAAGCCACACTTGGAGAGAAAGATGAAGACGTCCCTAATGTCCCCCGCAATCTGATACAGCCCCTACAATATTTACTCTGGGTGATTTGTCTTCAGTGGTAAAAACAGCGAAATTCTCACTATCCTTGTATATCTGCTCCCATGTGCAATTCCAGCAGCGTAATTCAGTTAAAATAATGTTGTTGGTCAACTCATTTCTCATGAAAAAAAGGAATCGAGATGGAAACAGCTTATATTTGTTCTCTTCCACATTTCAATTTTCATCGATAAATTGGCCTCCAATTGAGAGTTCTGTGGTTATAACCGAAGTATGACGTAGTCGCACCTGGAAAACGCGTGTGTCTCGAACAGGAGGGACGACTAAATCTATGCTTTATCGATCGATGAAGGATTTTACTTTCACTACGTAGATACCGGACAAAAGCCTCATGTTCTAAGAAACTCTCCTTCTAGTCTTCCGAACTTATTAATTTTCAATCCTTTTCCAATAATTCTTTCCTTGGAGTTTCCTTCCTTGAGACATTATTATTATTTTACTAAATTGAAAGAAAAACTAAATTCTCATGAAAACGTTTCACGCTGAGGCGAGATTCAAGATGCGGAAAAAAGTCATCCATGGAAATCTTCTCCATACAAAAGGAAATTGAGGAATTGTCAGAAAGCTATACCACCACCATACCACCACTTCACTGTAGTGTTGGGTGGAAGCTAGGACCTTGTATGTAATTTAATTATTCAGACGAAATAAATCTAATTTTAGCAAAGAGCATACTAGACTCTAGACTACGCAATGCGACCAGCAAAAGCAATAAAATCTTTCTAGTGCGAATGTCTGGAATGAAAGTGCTGGGAAATTATGCGAATAGAAAATTGCATGTAAAATACTTGGTCGAGTGCAATCAAACCATGAACTATGTAAAATTGATCAATTCAAAAATTGTTTTCATACCATTTTTGCAGCGATTTTGTTTCGACTTCACAAAACAGTAAAATGTTAATGGAGAAGTAAGTTTTTTATCGATTTGCGATTGTCGTGTCCTCGTAGTCTGGTTTTTTTCTCGCAAATCCTCCCAAAAAAAACGGAATCAACTCTGGAGAAGAAGGATGAGGATAGGGTGATGATGGATGATTTGATTTATTTTATTCCAAGAGAAAAAAATCCAAGCTGGATGGAAAATTAGTATAGTTTCCCGTGAAATTCGTGTGTTTCTTCTGGATGACAAAGGAATGAGCAACGGTATTTTTTCAGGAAATACGGAAAATTTCGTATTTCCTTTTGTATGGTTAAATTTACTGAAAAAAGTGGTCTGCTGTGGTGTTAGCTGAGCGTAGTAGAAAATTTTGATGACTGAAACATTAACGGCTTATCACGTCCCCACACTGATCCTGATAATCTAATTTACAAACTGTCACTCTGCTCTATCAAAAGAAGCTACAACAACGAAACTACTTAAAAATGTATTTGTCTGTTTTGTGGTATTGTCATCGGGTCTATCGCTGGAAAGAGAAATTTACAAAAATCTCAAAATTTCGTCGCTAAAAAAACTACATAAAACTTACACACTCACACTCCCTAAATAATTTCTGTCGTAGAGAAAGAGAGTATTATCTCAAGGAGGAAAATTGTCCAAACGTTTCAAAACGACATTAGCACAAGACAAACACAGGAAGGAAAAGGGTTCATTCAATCCATTCCCGAAAGAGGTCAAATATTATCTTTGGGAGGACAGTTAACCACACCGCCACCACCGTGGTACCATTTTAATTTTACACAAAACAGTTTTTCAAGACAAGATTAGATTATCTTATCCATGTCCATTTTCATATTCCTCCCGGGAAATAAAGTTTAACACAAAAACAACAAAAAAAAGAAGAGAAGAAAGAAAAAAATATTAGCCCGGAAATAATTAATTACAGCATAGTCATCTCTTCTCAGTCAGCATCCAAATTAGTAAATGTTTCCTTTCCGTGATAATAAACTACCCATTAAGAAGAAAGAGAGTAGGTACATAAACTGTAATTAGGCTTAAAGAGGATAATAGTCTTTTATCAAGTTCGAGATAATTTTAAAGTTTATGACTTTTATCTAAACGAGATTCGAAGAGAGTAGAGTATCAACATCATGGACAATGGATAATCATGATGGTATCAGTGAGTAGTACTGCACAAATAAGTTTTAAATAGGGCATGCTATTAAGAAAATAAGGAACTTTCGAAGCTCACATCATGACCACCACCACCCGCACTGTCCCCGGCTGGGCCTCCGGGACTGGGAATCCAATTCAACTTGAGAGGTTCTATGTCCATTTAGAAGTCCTTTCTGGGTGGATAACGTGAAAAACAAACTGTGATCTTGGAGAAGCCACCTTCTGTCAATTAATTAGGACTTCCGCCGATAGTCCGAACAATAGTATCGGTCAGTTTTTCACAAAAGCTGCCAAAACTACAGCATTTTATGAAACTGTCAGTGTGACTGTAGGTTAAACTGTTTTTATCACAATAAACAAGCTTAACTGTCGGGAACTGGGAAGACAATGGAATGTTGACCTCAGTTTAAAATATCTTTACCATTGGGCTGAGGAAATGATACCGGTACATGACTCACTGCATATTCTACTGCCAATTTTTTGTGGCATGACGTCCTTGACAAATTAGTGTCACAAAAAAAAGTTAATATTTGTCATCCGCACTTCCAAAACCAAAACCACTTTCTTATGACGATGATAAGTCTTTTTAGTGCTACAGTTCAACTACTACTGGTTCACTAAAGAACGAGTGATTTATATCGGGTAAGTTTATGATGACGTGCACACCGGAGCAGTTAGCTGACTTCTTAGTATGCTGGATATTCACCATGTTTGATTGGGCGAAATAGTATCAGCTGATGGGGAGAGCTTCAGCTAAAACTGGAAAAACAAATGAAAAATATTAGTCAAATCAAATCAATAATTTTTCCTTCTACATGCCTACACATTATCGTCCGGATCTATAGGTGTCGACTTAATTAATACATTCGAGTTTTTAATAATTTATAAATCCAGTTCAGTACTGAGCCTAACCTCTGACTGAACTCTAACCACCTACTCTTTAAGCATTTACCGGCACCACTTGACTAACTAAAAATAATTAGCAATTAATTTACCTAGCTTTCTATCTCTCTCTATAGATTCATATTTCACTTCCTCATTTTCAACTATATTTTCATTCATTCCGTATCCGTCTGAGACCCAACTTGGGTAATTTAACCAACTCACCAGAAGGAATCGAAAACGGAAGTTTTTCAGCTAAAAAGAGGTTATCCTTTTTTCACAATCCTACACTCAATATCCAATCATCCATCCGTGTAATAATTGTTCACGAAAATCATTACCATTTTCCCTTACACAGGCCTATAATTTCAAACAAATATCCCTAAACCAAATGCAACCTAAGTAATTCCTTCACAGAATATTTTTGCACCTCTAAAAAACAGCTATGTCAGCCTCACTAACTACAACCACAAAAGATGATGCAGCTGTCTTTCTTCTTCTTGTACCTTTTTCGATCATATCATCCCCCCACTTTTTTGCACACGCACTGACAACAGACATGCAAATCGCGCAAAACCAAAAAAAAAATTTAATAAAAATAATGAAACGATATACTTTTCGTCATCATCGCCATTATTATCACACGGTACATTTGACGGTGAAGGTGCTGTTAAATTGACCGGACATAACATAACACACACCAACACCACCAACTCTTTTTCCCTATTGAAAGGACGTGGGGTACTAAGTGCTACAAAAAAATTACATGTCCTTCTACTGCGTTTTCTTGGTCAAGACATTTTATATTTTCGAATTAAAAATGTAAATGTACTTTACTATGTGCATGTTATGCACTCAAAAACCTCATTCATCAACAACATGATCGTCTAATTCCTCTTGCTTTAATATAATCGTCACATTATTTCCTTCATAAAATAGGAAAGGCTAGACGATACAGTACGGACGGTGCAATAAAAGTTTCTATTTTAAAAAAATGTTCAACTATAATCTATCTGCTTACACTCCATCCCTCTAGTCTCATCCTCAAGACACAGACACACCAAGTCAACAATATCGGCTCAGCTTTAAGGTATTTCTTTTATTACATTGTTGCATTCTAAATTCTAATGCGGTAGAACAAGTGGAGGAGGACGACAATATTATATAGGCTGAGGACCTTTTTTATTTAAGCCTTTACATTTCTGACCTAAACATTGACTAGTACTAGTCAAGTAATTTTCTTTAGAAATGATAAAGGTGTTTCGCTTCAGCTCTACTCTATAGTCACTTTTTTATTTGAAACAATGAAAATAAAGTGCATCGGCTTAGTTCAGTCGGCGAAAAGTACACTTTTTTTGCATTTCACACTAGCCATATAATTCTAAATGAGATAATACACTTACATCCAACATTTCCACCACCACCTCAAGATTAGAAAAAAAGACTTGAAGGATCTTTAAGAAGTAATATACCTCAAGAAAAAAAAGTCCATGTAATGTAACAAACTTCACTAAAGCTTCTTTCTTTTTCAATAACAAAACCAGATGCGAACATATATATCCAATCCAACAGCAACGAAAAATGAATGAGGAAAAGATTATTATTATGGGATGACCAGCAATTGAAAATGTTGAGTGTATGCAATATATCGTGTATTTTTCCTAGGTAAATCTAATATACAGATGAGTAATGATGATGATAAAAGCACATCTCTCTCCTGTTCTCATGATACACCAGAGAAAAAGTCTTTTTTCCCCTTTTCCTTTCACGTTAATCCCAATCTGAACGTTAGCTGTTCTTTAAACTTTAATTCTTCCCATCTGCATTATATGGCTTCGCATAATGTGTAGGTTGTATATGTCCGTACTGGTTTGATTTTCAGGAAATAAAAAAAAAGATTTACAAAAACATACCACCATCACCAACATTCACCACCACTGACTGACTAGTTTCCTCTTGCTGGTGTCGTTGTCGTTGATGATGATGATGTGATCTGATTGTGAGATGTTTGCACCCGTAGTATTACATGATGTTGATCAGCACATCACATAATAATTGATGCAATATCCAATACACTTTAGCATAAGAAGGAAACCGTCTTTTTAAAAAACTGTGATACCTATAATGATCTCTTTAAGCATGAAAAGGTCTTTTTGTCTTGATACCCCTTTTTTCCTCCTTCCCCAAAACAAATATCAGAGTAGTTTCCTTCACTCCTCATCCTCCACTCTGGTTTCCTTCTTTTTACCCACACTGCTGCTTATTGGAGAAAACAGTAGGAAAAAAATGCATCTGCATATTTTATGCTGTTGGTAGGTATTTCTAGATCTAGGTACCTTTTTTCCGCCTTAACATTGACGGCATGAAACTCTATATTTCACTACTCATATCATTTTGAAAAATATATGAGTTTATATATAAATACCGTACGAGTTAAATATATATTTCCCTATTCTTCTCATCTTCTTTTTCGATATTGAGTTAATGCTGGTACTAGCTCACTAGCTCCTGCTCGATGTTCTACTGGTCTGGGTACAGTGTGGTGGTGTGTGGTGACGAAGATGACCAACCAAAAAGAAGAAAGGAGTTTAGTTTTTTTCATATGATATTGATACACATCACACACCATGTCTTAAAAAAGAATGGAGAAGACACACGATATAGTAGCGAAAAATAAGATAACCCTTTTTACATTATACATAGGGAAAAAATTACTACATGGTTTACCTAAACCCTAGTAAAAAAAGTCGGCTCTTGGGCTAATGCAATACTATGTTTCTTTTACTTCTCTCTCTCTCCCACTCTGACGTATATTAACTTTATGGGAAACATGTATTCTCTGGTGGATATACATCACTCACATTCATTTAATATTATCATAGTGCGTTTTTTGTTTCTTTTACGCTCTTCTCATAATATTATTATTGTCTAGAATACAATAAGCCCCACATTCCCATTTTCAAATTGTTTCTACATATTGAGCCAATGTATCATTTCATTGCAGTAGAGTGGATACAACTTTGTAAGTTTGTATTAGTAATGTTCTGCTATGGTATTTATGGTACTACACCAGTCAGACTCACTTTGTTCATGGGCTTATGGTAGCAATTTTTCTTATAAAAACTGCTCAGCTTCCTCTTTAAAAACTGCTTACGTACTAACATTGAAAATTGTAGAGCTGTTCAAGCTCGGCGATTCCAAAATACCCCATCCCATCCTCTTTCCTGCGCTGTTCGCTTTAGCTACAATCTATAGCCTAGAACTTAACCATCAAGAAAAAAAAGCAGTATTAACACTTCAACAGAAGGAAAGAAACGCCAGTGGCTCTACATGGAAAAATGAACGTAAGCATTTTGTTTAGGAGGAAACTAAAGCTGGTCTTCTTGTTGGTTTCTTTGGTTCTTTTGGTCTTCTTTTCATTCTTACTGCATTCCCAATCTCAATCGTATCGCATTCTCGTCCTCATCATCATCATCCCAAAGAAACACCAACACGTCTTATGAATATCCAGAGGTTAATATTATGCATGTATGCATCCATATGGCTCAAAACCTGGTCTGGCCAGGCCCTCTTACTTTAATACAGCTTTGTGAGAACAACATTGTATCAGAAATGTGGAACCATAAGAGCATAAAATATTTACCTATAGAGAAATGCCCAAACTTTATGTAACTTTATTAGCACTTTGGAGTATACTACCCATATTATCCATCCGTAACCATTATATCCATACTCTACACAATTTTTTTTTATCAACAGCAGCATGTTTCCATTGTGCAGGGTACCATATACCTCTTGGGTCTTGAGCCGGAGATAAAGCCTGAAAAAAAAATACTTTGTATTCCCGTATCTCGCCAAACAGAATGTAACTTGTCATGTATAAAATCTTGATCATCATCAAACAGATATGTAGGAAGTACATAAGCCTTCCCTCCCTTTAATGTGGGTTGAGGATATATGGAAAAAAAACTTTTCATATGAATAAACCAAGAAAAAATTACCTTTGTTCTCTTGCCTGAATATTTTTGCACGAAGGATGAAGGAATGCATACGTAATACCTACACACATATGCAGTCCTACAATGTTCATTGTATAACCCTTTCTGCTGCCTGTTGTGCACAAGTACATATTTCATGATGAAAATTACCCGGCCGGGTGTCTATTTTCCATGGCCAACCATACCAGAAACATGGCTCGTAGATGTATGACTTCCATTCACAACTACATAAAAATTAAGTAAATGTACTATTTTCCTGACATATTGGATAAGCCAGGTTGACACTTGATAACCTTTCCTGTCCTGTTTCACTCCAGCTTTTTGCTTTTTACTCCCAATGATTTAATTTTGCGAAATAAGTGGAAAACACCCATCAATGTAAGAGAGACGTAGAGCTCGAAATGGAGAATTAATTGAGCCGTGCAAAACTACAGACTTTTTTCGCTTCAAGATCTCTCAAGTCAAATCGCACATATTAATTTTATTAGTGACGACAGCAAGCCTCTTTTGCCTTGCCACTGAACTGTATCCATAAAGCATATCGCACAAAGTAAAATACAAGTTGAAACACGAAGCGTCTCCCTCTGCCAAAAATTGTAATGATAAGGGCCATGATTATATTAAAATGTATAGGAGATAGAAATCCTCCTGAAATGGTGGTAATGACGAGTATGAGTCTGAGTACCAAACCAAGTACCAGTAGCAAAATGGGATACTCCCTCTAGACTCTTAGGATGAACAAAATTTAGTAGGTATTTGGATTTATAGGTCTGTGATGAATGACAGTGCATTATCTCATCTAAAATACAAAAGTTTGTTTATTTTTGCCAACAAATCCAGTTGGGCTGCATTCGCAAACATAAAAGTTTCTTTATTCTTGGCCATAAATTTATTAAGTCTCTGCGTATGAAAAAATGATTAAATATGCCCTAGCTTCGAGTTGCAATTTTTATTATGGTCATAAGCTTCAAGCGTAATGTCCCTTTAATCAGCTTTCAGTAGGTTTATGTAATGGTTCATGTTACTTATTATGCTTCTGGGCTTTTTATTCATTCTTCTGTTTATTGTCACTATGTAATATTGAACATTTTTTGTTCCCTTGTATTCTCACGATTAAACTGTGAATTACTAATTAGGCTAGATAGCGTCCGATTGTACACTCAACACTAACTAAACTTATCGGGAGCAGCTGAATTAAAATGTTTTATTTTGGTATTGGTCAAAATCTGTTTATTATTTCTCCTCGCTTGAACAACTCTTGAGTTTACCAAGAATTAATACTACTCAATTACTCATGATCTTATGAGGATGATGAGGATGATAAGCATCTCTCGCCATCGCAATGCTATGCATAATTGAGGAAAGAGGACGAGTTTTCACAAAAGTTTTTCTTGATTCATTGCCTTTAATTGGCAGCAGCATCAAATCCAAAATGTTACACGTAAGCATTATGTAAAAAGAGGCATTTAGAGTGATGAACATCCTAAAATGCTGAGCTTTTATCTAGTAAAATAATTGTTTTGATAGAATTAGAGAGAAAGAGTTTAAACTAACGGAACTTTGTTTTGCTCCCACGTTGCATAGTCTCGCATTGTCGTCATTAGCTATGCATTAGGTACACACTTCATCGTCATTGTTGTCATTTTAGGCAAAAGTGTAGAAATGCTGTATAATCAGAATCAGTGAGCTTAATCGGGGAGTGAATTTAAACTGTGTATTTAAATGTGGTCTCTAGAGTAAATTCGTACGTGACAATGACAAATGACCCCCATTAATGGGACAAAAACTAATTAGGTATGACTTTGGCTTTGGCTACTGAATCCTAGATGAGATGACTATTTCAGTTGAAGTACACAACATTAAAGCATCTTTGACTGTCAATATGTACGCAAAGTATGTACTGATATGCATAAAAGGTTTTCCTACGTGATCATTAAAGTTTTTATTACCCCGTAAAAAGAAGAGAAGGGAGTTGGTAAAGTAGTAAACTAAAATGCGAAGCTATAAACTATACTGTCATTTCCAATTTCGAATGATTAAATCTTACAGTAATTGGCAATTCAATGAATGCATGTAATATTGTCCCCATATTTAATTTTCTTAAAAGGTATGATAAAGTTATATGATCTGATGTGATGTGATTGCATTCTCACTATTCCCCTAAGATACAATCCAATTTATAAGCAAAGCAATCAAAAACTTCAAAGTACTGTATTCTTGTCAAGGTGTGTCTGGGGTCGTTTGTAACTGTAACTGTAATTAAATAACAGACATATCATGTTTAATGACTTTATGAGAATTGCTTTTCCAATAAAAGTACACAACAGAAGTTCCTGGAGGAGCTTTTTGAGCCTTTGAGCTATGAAGCTTCTCATATTCCAAATTATATATCTCTTTGTTCATGTAAAATTCGCAAGCCTTTTTCCTTTGCCCTAGCTCATGCCATTGAAAATTGCTGTCTTTTTGCCCTCATGTTTCCTCTTGCCTTGCCGGTTCTTTCATGGACATGCTAAGATGATCATGATCATGATCTGATCCAAACAAGAATTTTTTTTGGAGATATATCAAGAGACTAAACTAAAGACACGGGAACAGTTTTGAAGGAGCTGATCGTAAAAGTGTAAAATTGTCTAGCATTAAATTCACTCATCAGTCATCACTGAACACTGTCATGTGTTTTATTTTTTAGTAGTTTCAAGTATTTACGTAATGAAATCAGTAGGGGAGGAAACAAATAAAACATGTTCTTTGTATCACCAAAAAAAATATTCATCTAACTTCAAATCGTAAACGGTAGAAGAGGACTTACACGTAGCTGATCTCAAAGAGAATGAGCCCTTAATTGAAATGGATGAAAACGTGCCAGTGGAAGAAACTAAGGACAAACCGTTCTCAACTCTCTCTAGTCGATTTCCAAAATGGAGAGGTAAATGCCGACGTTTAAATTCATGTATAATTTTGGTCATTCGAAGTGTCAATAGATTATAATTACAGGAACCGGCTAAAGTGTATTGGAATATATGAAATTGGTGTAAGATTAGTGGCATTCCACTTCCACTGTGACTGATTATGTATTTACAGA
>JAANSQ010001056.1:0-17058 GCA_036850885.1 Lepidocyrtinus dapeste | reverse complement strand
ATTCTTTTTAGTCTGAAGACTACCACCTTTGAGTGAAATTCTTTTTGAAATCTTGACCTAGCATTTTACTTACTAATATCAAAATGCAACAAAATCAAGTACATAAACTGTTGTCTGCAACATTGCTAACAATTTGCACAGTTTTGTTAAACAATAGGAGAGTGAAGTGAATTATGGAAGCGGAAATCTACAATTTTCCCCTTCATCCTACGTGTATTCCTGTAGCCGTTCCGACAATACGTGAGAGGTTTGCAAACACATCAGGGTTGCCATAATAACGAATATTCATATCGTCTCAAGTAATTTGAATGACTTACAAAATTAAAATTTATTCTACGTAACATATTTTCAATGGCAGGTTTGGGAGTAAAACATCCTCCCAGGAACAGGAACTAGACACCAAGGATGACAACAAGTAAATGGATTCTTTTCCTGTCACCGTATATTTGTATTTCACTAACTCGATGACTTCTCATCTTACCAAATAGTCATGCTTATTATTTCGCTGTTCCGGCAATGGCTACAACAAAATTTATGATGATTTTCTTCTAATTTTCAAATCACTGCTATAGTCCACATTAAAACTAGGTCCTTAGTCCGAATACGAAAAGACAGAAATAAAATATTATTCTCATTTTCTTGTAGCTTTTCTATCAAAATTCAAGAATCACCCATCTCCAAGTTCTTTTTAAATCTGCGCTAAAAGCCTCCATTGATTAGAGCAAGTCCCTTTAGGATTTTTCATTGAAAAAGCGCGTTATGTACAACCGTGTGACGACAACAACGATGATGATGATGATAAATACTGCAGTGAAAGTAATTTATTTTTCCATCAAAAAATAAGCAAATAAAGTTTATTAGTTTGTTCTTTGAGATTCAAAGATTCATAAATAAAGATACAAGTAAAAACGTGGATTGCAAGTGTGTCTTTCAAAAGCAGTGTACAATTTAATGAAAAGCAGGCGTAGCATAAATGCTTAAACTAAATCAAACTCAACGCTTAAAGCTCTCGCTTGAGGTCCCCACAGTAGAAAATGTAAATTTGTCAATTCCTCAAATCCTGATGAAATTTAATATTTTAAAGTTGCCTACATTTTATGACACAAGCTTCACTTCTTTCAGACCTTTTTTTACAAGGAGTGAACAAAATTGTTGGAGTGAAAGCAGCGTGTTTTCGAGCGTAAAAATCAAATACCAACGAAAGAGGAATATTTTTTACTGCAGTGAACTAGTAGTCGAGATGAAAAAATTAAAGTGATATCTAAAAAATTTTATAGTATCACCTTATTCATCTTGCCAAAAGAGATTTTTTACAGCTTCCCCGAAACTTTGGGGAAAGCTAAAGTAGCATTTTGAAAATGTGAGTGCCATATACAGTTTTTTCTACGAAGTTATAAAAACATCAAAATGTGTCGGCCATCATCGCTCCTTTCCGAATCTTAGGGAGTTCATCATTGTCAACTTTGCCATATAGGAAGAAGATGGTACTTTTTATTCTTAGAAGTGACTGACTCTCTCACATCTCAGCTCAACATACTCATTCTTTTGTGTACATCTTACACATATCAACCTCATACATCTTGTTCTCCTGGAACAACTTTATCATGTGTATTATTGAGACTGTACATTTACTTATACGATGGCAGCCTGGCTAGTTTCATAGTTGGCCATGCTTTTAAGTTTGCAATCTGAATAAAAAATTGGATGATAAAAAAATATTGTTGAAATTAGAGTTCATTATTACATGTCATCAAAACACTAATGAAACTGACCTTTAGCGTGCAACGATCTAGAAATTTATCCGCCATGAGTAGCTTTTTTAGGCAATGTGATATCTTTTATTACGCCCCACGTAAGAAATAACAAGCTGGAGACTGTAGACGAATCCACTACAGACAGACGATCTGCACGACATGCTCAATAAACCCCGAGAAGACGAGAAAACAGGTAACTTTTCCTAGCTTTTACAAATTCTACTGTCGGGGAATGACGTCTTATTAGAATTTCAAATGAAATATTGATCTCTGCACTATATCTTTCATGCCGTCAATATTGGCCTTTTGTGAGCTACATCAGATGCTCCAATCATTTTAGATTTCGTCCATATCTGCCAAGAATCTATGCGGTGATGAATGTTCTTCCTTGTTGGACATGAGCACATGCATTGAATTGGTCTAGATATACATACATTTGGTTTCAACATGAATTCACTTATTTAAATAATATGTGCAGATATTTTACCAAACTCTTCAAGCTTCTTTTAAAGAAGGAAAGAAGCGAATATTCTTCTTGCATAATTTTCAAAGCTATGAATGCTGTTTTAAGTATTAAATTCTGAAGCCATCTAAATTAAGATTCTACACTAATGGAGAAAGACCATTAAGATTACTTTCAAAAAAAATTATGGAATAATTAAAAAACTATAGTAAATACATAATGGCATATCTTTCCTTTTATAATATACACTGATTTGATTAAACAATTAGACATGTTTAGGTCAGTAATATACAAAAAATTCTTGGATGATATAGATATTTAATAAAAAAAACATTTATACTTTTAGTTGTGTGTACTAATACCAATCAAGTGTGTTATTTGCTCATCATGGATCCAAGCAGAAATGTTAAAATGTCCAGTTTGACCATGGAAAATACCGCAAATATACATATTCATGTACATAAGCAAAAACTTTGTTTGAAAATCAAAATATATAGCCATAAAACCACGAAACTGTACTTTACTTGTTTTCCTTTGACTTTTCAAAGCTCGTGTTTCATTTTCTTGAGGCCGAAAAGAAAGTATGATGAGAAGTTGTTGATACTCGAGTGTAAGAAAAAGTTTTTAAACACGTATAGTTGTAATGTATAATGTATGCTACAAACATGTTTGCTTGTGTATGGTGGTGGTAATGTGAGTAACTAAATTCATTCGAACCTTTTTACCATTTCCCCGAGCCACAAGTTTTATCCGCACTCGTTGGCTAACGAGTAGAAGAAGAGCACGACCTAATAAATTTCTCTTGTTTTGAAGATAAGCAAAACATCGGATTGTTTTAGAGAAACAAGCAGGCAAGGCTTAGGTAAAACACTTTCTCCTTCTATTTCGATACATTTTTACCCAAAATAACATCTCGCTTGGACCTACTAACGCTGTTCAACCATCTCTCTAGTAAAGTAGAAATCGTTAAGAAAAACAATGAGAAAAAGGATTTTGTTTGGATTGGAATCGTCTTTTTCAAGAATGCTTTCGAGTCGAGTCCAACCCACTATAAATGGTAGTCTCCATTATTGTAGCCTCAAAGCCAACAGAAAGAGAAAAAACCCGAGACATGAGCGTAGTCTGGTGAAAACAGCTTTTTTTTCTACACATCTTTCCCATTCTATAAATACTTGAGAATGCCACTTCTGAATTTTTGTTCTTCTCAAATGAAACAAAGACAAAGAGTTTGTTCGTAGAAAGCCACAAATTCGTCCTCCTTCTGAAATCCCTACTTGGAAAGTAAGTAAAGGCAGCGGCAGCATTTTTAATAAAAAACTTACGTTACACTATACTCCTTAAAAACTGTTTTATACAAGGTCTCTCTACCTTGGGTAAGAGACGAAGCAAAAGTCAAAAAATACTTGTCAACCACTGGTGAACTGCTTACTACTAGGGAAGTCAACAGAAGTGAAACCCAAAACGGAATCGCTAATTCAGTGAAAGTCTGTTGTAAAACTTGGAATACTACAAAGATTGTGTACCAGGAGTATATAGTGCGTTTCTAATTAAACTTTTTCAAACGTGCCAAACCTCGCCAAATGTAATTCTAGACAAATAACATTCTTAACTGTTGTACATTATTAGTTCCAAGTAATGTCTACAAGTCCTCGCTGCTGTCAGTTTTGCCATATTTGCTAAGCTATGAATATTTTTATAACAGAACAGTAAACTTTATATTATTATCTTCATGCTGCAAATAGAATAAGGGTTGGGGATGATGGCTGATACATTAAGAAGAATCAGAATCATACCTAAAAACTACTACCTCCAACTATTTTGATAAAAGGATCCAACAGGAATAGGCCGCTCGATGTGATGTCTGTCTCATTAAATTAAAATAAGTCGTGGGTCGCTATACTTGGAAATAAAAATAGCTGACAACTTGACGCCATACATTCCCCAGCGTCTACCACTTTATATTCATATGAAAGTGAATGAAGTTGTATTAATCGTAAGTAGAAAGTTAAAAGTGAAAATACTACCATTGTGTTGCAAGCTATCTGATAAAAATGGTAGAAGCTGGAAACAACTTTACAAAATGGGGAGTTTTCGTGTTACTTCATGTATAGGTATTGTGGAAACAAGGGATAATATGTGGTTTATTTTTCCCCAAAGTAATCATCAGACTCCTTACCTTTCCCAAAGGTATAATGCCCGACAATGTCCTCTTTCAATATTCACGATTTTAAATCGTACATTTTCGCATCCTACCCTTCCAGTCTAGTAGAGCTAAAAGGAAAACGGATAGAGTCATATTTCTTCCAGAGTGCAAAGGCAAACCAAAATAAGACAAAGTCATTTTTGTCCGTTTGTCTTGGATGAGACGGGTGAGCCATCATATGTTAGGCTTTATTATTCGGAGAAATATTCAAGAAGAAATTTAAAATATTTCAACTTCTTCAAACAATATACAGCTTGGGAGTAATAATGTGCGTAGTAACTTAGAGTGCCTTATAATGGAGCCCTAGAGTCCAATTAAATTATTGACTCTTTACGTTTGGCTTTAAAGTGAGCTTAAGGATCTATTACACGTCCAACTCTAGTTTATTACTTTGCAACCAGGATCCAATCTTTTTTGTGGAACTCCGAATCCTCCAATATTGATTCTTTTTGGCACTCAAAACCAACAGATCATTGTTGGCTCTTTCTTACTAAACCAATTTTATACCAATATTACTTCATGTCAAAGAATTAAGTAGTTTGCGATCAAAAGATTCCTATTGTAGCTTTGAGAGGATTTTACTGCCTGGTTTTGCATTTCAAAGTGGAAATTTGATCCAACCATATTTCCCTGAAGTCAAGTTAGGAAAACGCGATGTATAAGAATCATTTTTACTTCTTAGCGGATTAAATGAACAGGGGTTTTGGAATAATTTGTCAAAAAATGTCCGTCTAATTTTAAATATTTGGGAGCTAAAGTAAGAATCATAAAAAATAACTGGCTTTGTCCATTCCGCCATGTAAAACATGAGCTTAGTCTATTCTATCAATTTAGTCTTCCTGTCCTGAAATATGACATGGGTGAAAGTTTAGTAAAAACTCTATGGTTGACACTATGAAAATATTCTAATCATCCAATGGCAACAAAGTTGTGTACTTCGCGTTACTTCTTTCTTTTTGAATTAGTTAATCAAAACTGTTAAATTTCTCAACTCTGCATGATTAACTCTTTGAGTCCCGTGCACAAGTATTGATGTTTGAAAAAAACACATCTCCTCTTCGCGTTACTCCTTTCTTTTTGAATTAGTTAATCAAAACTGTTAAATTTCTCAACTCTGCATGATTAAAGCTAGCAGGTCTAAATGGATTTCTAGATTTCCTCAAAATCTTTATTACATTTGATTCATTATACAAGACTTAACCTTTTCTGCTGCAGTGGAGTTCTAACTAAAATTGTTGTAGAATCAGCACTAAACATAAATTCGAGGCTGGTAGTTTATTAAACAAAAAGTATTGTCGATGTTGGAAGAGTTTTAGTTTTATTTTCTCCGGTTTTCTCTACACTACACACTTATAATGGTTGCAAACAAGAACAAAAGTGTAGATTCCGCAGTTCTAAAGGAGTCCAGCTATAAAGTAGCTGAGCGAAGATACAAAGTGTTTCTTTTTTGCAGGTACTTCTTTCCGTTCCTTCAGTATTTATCCCATCGGCGTTTGGATGTTTTTGAGTGAAACTGTCTACAAAACGGATGTAGTTTTCTTGGAATTTACATATTATTGCCATTCACAGGTTCGTCCTCTTTCTGCCGTAGCAGTTTGTAGCATATTATATCCAAGAAATGTTGGCATGAATATTTTCACAGAGAATATAAAAGCTAGCTTACGTTTCTCAACTGTCTGCGTGTATACAAGTCAAAACGTATCTTCGAACATAAAAAGAAAACGGTGAACGCAAAAAAATGGGTATGAAGGGGCAGGAGGGAAGAGCAGAAGCAGGCATCATTTTCCTTTCTACGGTATGTTGCACCGACTATCAGGGCATCTACAAAAATTCCGCTTTCTTTTTTGTTAGAACAATTGAGCCATTCCGTCTGCTAAATGGGATCGCAAGCAAACCAAATAGAAAAATGCATCTAAGCGCTTGATTTTAGAGTGGTGTGGTAGCCTTTTCTGTAGTCTGTAACTTTTGTAGTTTTTAAGTTATCCAAGGGGATGTTCATACAATTTGTGGGTCATTTCTTGCTGAGAAACAACCGAGTTGCCAGGTAATACACTGGAAAAAATATCATTCCTAAAGGTTGAATGACGTGGCATACGAATGCTTAATTATTTTCAGGAATATGTACATATATACATACCTGGAAGGAGGAACATGGTAAGCCAATGGAGTCTTTTCAGTCGTCACCAATGCTATTGTTGGTACCCAATACATTTTTATCAAGTAAATTTTGTTTGGAATTTGCACCATAAGCGCATTAATCTAACCACTGTTCAAAACAAACTTAAACTATTTAATATTTACTTTGAAGTTAATGTGTGTAAACAATTAGTACACAATGAAATTTATGTGTTGCGGTAAGGACTTCAAATTAGATATATCAACATAATCCTTTTTCATGGTGTTGAATTAAGCGATTATGGAATTCGTGATACTCTGCAGGAACAATCCAACTGTACCTAGATTCAGACTGTTCCATTTGTCGAAATCTCTTTTGACATTTCATAAGCCAGCGAGTTAGTGTACATTTGTAAGAATAGATGAAACCATAAAGTTTCCATTGAATGAGCACCCTGAATTTTCCAAGAGTGAAGGAAACCCTTAATTTATTTAGCAACTCAACTCCATTAGTGTTGAAGTGGTAAATATGAAAATCAGGCGACGTCAATCACTTGTGCCAAGCCATGTGTTATCTTATCAGATACAAAGGGATAAATTGTTTAAGCATGTGACACAAGCAGAATCCGAACTACAACAATAAATCTACTCTTCCATTTTGATGCTTTTCCAGAATTTGTCATGATTTGAGTCGCCCTTAATGTTTTGAAAGGCATGAAAGCAATAACTTCCTTTCTGTGTATAAAGAAGTCAGAGCAAGTCCACACAATCTAAAGAAATACTTTACTTGTATTTATGACATGAACATGAGAAAACGTAGGTTTTACACTTACTGAATAAGGATATATGAAGAACAAATATATATTTTTTAAGCCTTATACCGAAGTAAAAATTTGTAAACGCTGGTTGCTTTTCCTCGTGACAATAAGTAAATGTAATGCTGCTGAACACGGGCATTATTTTTGAAGCCTTTTTATACATATGCATGGAGAAGCATAAATCTCCAATTTCCATCGTAGCAGGAAATGACAAAAATGGTACAAGAACCTACATGTGTAGTTTGAGAATGGAAAAAGCACAAGTACAGACTTAGTCGAGAGGAACGGTTAAAAAATAATAAGACGACAGGGACAGGCAGGCATCAACTGTTTCTGAATTTTCATGCTCGCTTGATTTTTCACGCTTGGTGTAGAAATGATATCAAGGTAAGGAAAACAATCTCGTCTGGTCAATGCACAACGGAGTCATTTATACGTACCACTGAAGCAAAAACACTCATTCTTTATTTTTCAAAGAACAATGAATAGGGAAATCTGGCATTTCCAAGGTAACATTAGGCAGTCTAAGCAAGAAAATTTCACTTTTTAAGGTGAAACATGTGCCTTAATTAGGTTGTGAGAAACGACTAACATCTTACAAGCCTCCAAGCTTCAAGATACAATTTGTTTGGATCGATCTACAGTTTAAAAATAACGTTTTGGAATATTTTTACTTATATTTATCCAGATTTGATATTATAAATTCAACCTGTACCCCGGGATCTGCTTATTTGTAATATTATTCTTACTAAAATTCTCTTATGGTTCTGTTAGTCTCTTACCATAGAAAGAATTATCGGCTTGGACAAATGCATCGGCAGGAGTTCTAACATAGAACAAATCATTTTGTTTCATTCGATATAATTGAATAGAGCTGGTTGGTGAATTCAATTTCAACCGGATGGACACGAAAGCTTTAATGAGTGAAAACTTGATGCTCAAGCAGAGTGAAACTTGATGCTAGAAAAAAGTAAGTTTTGCTTGTTGAAGACTAAACAAGAATTATGTCACCCCTAATTAATTACAACAGAGTAAAAGTACCTACTTAAATATGAGTAGACTTGAGCATATTGTAAGTAAGTGAAACAAAGGCCATTACAAATTGTCCAGGATAAAGAGTTTTTTGCAATAAGCTAACGCCTAAAAGTCAGTCTACCTAAATTTAAGGGCGTATTTACTTTTTTTCGGGGAGTTAGGATCTTCTCGCTTTAGTAGTCTGCCAATATTATCCAACACATAACATAAATTGAATGTTCACATCAGTCTACGTAGAAAATAAAAGAGGAAATTGTATAGGGAAAGCAGTAAAGGTATACTAATAGTATTTTACAATATACATAGCTTCAAGTATAATCGTGTTGTGTCCTCTTAAATGCAAGATGTACATACATTGCTTCATTGATCGTTTTATTCTATTTTTAGCTCATCCATTCACATACATCTGCGTGCAGTTTGTTTTGTGGACTTACCATAAATTTCTTGCCATTTTTATAATGCTTTACTTCCTCTTGTACAAGTTTCGCATACTACTCACTCGGAGTGGCCATAGGCTGGCATAGTCTATATACTATATCAAAAATAAAAAAGTGCAGACTGGGCGAAGGCCTAGGTCTTTGAGAATGAAACATCTATGCGTACATATTTCGTGCTGACAATAGTTCCTCTATTTGTTTAGCAGGAAAAAGGTGGCTTCTCCCCTTTACAATAGACGTTTAACAGATGGAAGATAGCTAAACATAAAAAAGCAAGATATGCATTCGCTTCAGTTATGAAGATATGCACTCCCTTTCATATTACCTTTAAGTGAAAAAACGTCAACATTGATTCCATTCTTTCCCCTACCATGTTCCAGTGGATGATTACACTCTGAGGGAGTCGATAACTTCTGTCATATTTTCCCCTTTAGTTTAACATGTTAATCTGCCAAGAAAAGAGCTCCCGCGTGCTCTCCTCTTTCCCTATTTGACATTTTTTATTATACATTAACAATGACGACGCTGCACTGGAATTTATTGTTCCAGCTTTGCAAATCACAATTACTGATAATGCCTCTACTTTCTTTTATCATTCTGCAGTGAACTATTTTCCACAATTTCCTCTACACTTTAGACTAAAATCTACTCCGGAAAAAGCAGTTCTAGGAAGAGTTGCGAATGTTTAGAGATGACCCAGGCATTTTTACTGTAATCACGCTACATTCTGCTATACGAAGGTGTTTTATAATGAATTACTACAAGGGCTAAGGCGAATACTTGACAAAAGGCATAATGGAGGTTGTGCCCAAACAACTTTCTCGTAAGTATTATTATTACTCGTGAGATAATTTGCGAGGCTCACAAACAGCACAACAAAATTCCTTCGTTTTGTCTGAAAGAGTGGCGCTGCTTTTCTTTGTTTCACTTTTTATATGCAGCACACTCAGAGTCATGTAGTCACATAGTGTTTTTCTTGAATACTTGGTGTGAACTCGCTCGTAGATAACAAAAACTATGGAAAGATTTCCCTCTGAGAGAATGCTTTATTTTTCTGCAAAACTACAAATGAAAAACAAAGTAGAAAATGGAAAAATAAGCAGTTGCTCGGGCTTCTCCAGAGCAATTATTGTGCGAGCCACGTTAAAAAATTTTTTTTGGCAAAGGATAATAGAACTCTCTTCAAGCAACAAAATCACACGTTCAGTAAGAAACATTCGAGAAAACAAAGCAAGACTACTCATCTACATTTCAACAGTACTCTTATAAATGTACACGTATACGTTTACGTAATTTTTATACGTTATTGCGCATGCCACGAAAAATCGGCTTGAATGCTTACCCATAATATTTGCAGAAATAAACGCTTTATAAATATTTATCTGCAATATAGAAAAGAAAGTTGGGTAATAATTGCAAGCGGGTATTGTTTCTGCTTTGTGATTCCCATAAACAATACAAGCTTTCCGGTGAAAATCTTTCAATATTTTGCTGACATATATGCCCTTCCCCAACCAATTGATATACTGAATTTTTTGTCACTGTATTTGCTTTAGTCTATATACTATCACGAAGCAATTTGTTACGTATATTGAGGGCTGCTATCGTTTGCTCGTTCATTCCATATCAAAAACAAAAAACTTAAGTACAATAAGAATTTACATGGAGAATAAAAAATGATTTTGTTTTCTCAGTTGGGAGCCATGGATGAATTAAAAAAACAGCAGCGATACTTTTCCTGTCGTTTTCTTCATTCAAGCTCTGTGAATCTTTTGCTTTTACCTACAAAATATATGTATTTTGTTTCTTAGATGCACACATCAAGCAAGAGGAAAGAAGGAAGGAAAGATGAAAGTTGTTGAACTAGAAAAAGAATGTCTTTTGCAACTAAATAAGGTTGGAATAATGACAAAAAAAAACTTGGAGAAAGTATAATGTTTGCCAAGTAAATTTATTTTGTTTCAGGTTAAATTACAAAAATCATTTCTTCCTTTTTTTCGTGGAACAGGAGTCATTAGTTTTTCGTTTAATGTACAAGCAGGATTTTTCATTTTGCGGATGGTTTGGCAAATGGGTTCAGTACACTGCGATTACGAAATTATATTGACATTTCATTTCAGGAGAACTCTTTGAGTAAAATGTTCCTTCTTGATTTGTCAGCGTGATGGAGGGTTATCAGTGCATGGAGAGAAAGCACTGGTCGTACACATTAAAGCATATTTCATATTTTTTCTCTTCATTCATATTAAATAAGTATGTAGAGCTATAGAGGCCCTAGCAGCGCCATAATAGCAGTTTTTACTGCACCTATGGAAACCTCAGCAAAGTAACCTTCTATTTTCCTCCTGTTCATCATCAATCACAGAAGAGCAACTTGTCACTCAATTTTCATTCCTATACAAGTTGCGCTGCGTCTCCATTTCGTTGCTCGAATCTTACATCGTCGTCTCTCTATTTTCGTTGGCTGCTTGCATAACCTTGGAATAAAATGGGAAGAAAAATGACTAACAAATTTTCATTTCTTTGATGCCTAACATAAAACCATTTTGCGACTATATTCATGTATATATTTATTTGCACGTGTGGTCGACCCTGCTCGGAAGTGTCAATGAATGTCAGTAAAGAAACCCCTTAACATTCAAAGCCCTCTATTTATGCTACTTGGTTTACCAGTCATTTACATGGGGAACAGACGTCGTGTTCCATGCCAGCCATGTATTTTCATCAGATCTGATTTATGATTTCTGGAGTGTTTTTAAAACCATGACTGTCTGTACCTGACGTATGTACTAAGAAGCTCGAAATTCCTGGTTTTATGTGGTCCTTGAAACATTAGGAGTAATGCTACCAGTTTTAGTCTCTAACTTATCTATCCTAAGAAAAAGCAATAGTAATTTTGACTCGCTCCCTTATATTAAATCTACTAAAGTATATGCACGAGTAAGTACAAATTTACAGTTATTTTATAAACCTTATAGGCACCTCTGTCCTTATTTTTACAACCAATAAAACGTCTTTCCCATACAGTCTCTGCTTAAAGTGACATCCTTGAACGTAGTTGAATGTAGGTAATTTCACTTGGTAATATCTGTTTTGAAGGTAGGGCCTTCTTTTTGAACAAGAATATGAGTAAAGGAAATATACGATTTTTATCACCTTAGCATAATGGTATTGCTATGTATCTTCCGGGAACCTGGACAGAATTAATTGCTTGGTTTTAAGCCATTAACCACACTCAGTGCCAGGCCGACCTTTATCTGAAAAACGCTTCTAAAATATGGAACCAGGAAGCGTAAGAATCAACTTAACAGACACTTAACATAACAAATTCATTGCCTTATACTTATGCTTTCACCAGCTCCACAGTAAATCAAGCATTTATGCTAGCTAGCAGTGCTTAAACCCTCAAAGCTTTTGTAAAAATCGTTTGCCACCTGGAAACCGTGTTAAAAATGGAAACTAATCTTTTGTCATTGATTACATGTGAAATAATATTTTAAAACAGAATTTCAAAAGAAAATAACGCTACGCACTGCTGAACTTTTAGCCACACTCGTAATTTTTAACTTGACGCGAAAGAGGATGAAACTTTTCTTTCATTTCATGAAATGAAAGTACTTCAAAAATTGAGCGTAAAAGCAATATTTGTTTTAGAGAATTGAGTGTAAAAGAGTGTTATCTACGAACAATGAGAAGAAGAAGTAGAGGATCGAATACAAACTGAACTCCTTACGGAGCAAAATATTATAGGAGACGATTGGATATTAGATCTCGAAAGTGCATTATTCTCCTTTTCCATTTTCTTCGTTCCCATGAGCTTTATTGACTGACTCACGTCATACATGTAGAGCTTGGCTGGAAAAGAGAAAGTCACTCAAACTCCTATAAGAGAGAGTGGCCACTATGTCACCGTTACATTCTCATACATATAGTGTACAACATACCAAAACTTTTATACAGCTTTTTGATCCATCACAAACCGCGTACACATTACAGTCTCGTTTAAACGACGTGCAACAAACGATGTGAGGAGTATTCACAAAACTTTCGTCTGGTGAAGTACCATGTAAGTACTAGTCTTTTTAAGAGCCTATTCAGGAATGCATTTTTACTTCCTAAAAATTATTCTTATCACGCACCAAATTGTATTATGCTTGTCAAAATGCAGTTGTAAAGTAATAAACTTTGTATTTCTACAGTGTAATTTAATTATTAGCTGATCGATACCACATTGTGAACGGAAACATTATTTGCGCACAGAAATCGAATGTTGCAGAGTGCTTATCTATGTCCACATTAACTTTCATGTTTTCTATACATTAAATATGGAAGTGCCTCGGACATAGTTTATTTATTTCGTTAAAGAATTCGTAAATAGCAAAATTCATTTTAGAAAAAAGGCAGTGCAACTTATTTTCCGTAGGCTATTAAATTTCAGAAAGGCGTACTAATATTCGTTTATATTCACACAACCATAAATGATACACGTTCGAAGAGAAATGTACCCAATCAAAGGTTTTACATTGCATGGTAAAGCTTCCATTGGTTCTTAAGATCATATGCCAATATGCCATATTTGAACCTATAAAACAGTTTGAGTCATTAAATATACAGAAGTACTTATAAAGGTTACGGACGGATAACTTTTAAATAACTTTTCAGTGGATTTTCTAGACCTTTTACAAGAGAACTAGAGCAACACTAACAATCTAACATCGGTAATAGTATTCAAAATCAACTAATTCTTTTAAGTGAATATTGTACTATGTAATTTATCTAAGCAATGTAATGCATAAATACACACATACATATTTATAAAACACATCCAATAAGTACATAAAATTTGACTGAGCATGATGATTCCATTCACCTCCTGACATAAATTCAAATAATATGTATTTAGCCTAAGAGAACTGTAATTGTACTGTGCGTCAACATGCATATGCCTAATTGCAAAAATTGAACGTGCCAATTTTGATAAGTGGCAGAAAAGAGGTGAAAACAAATTTAGTGGGGCAATGCAATAAAAGTATGCAGAAACTTTTGTTTTTTTTGCAGTAAAGGTATTTCATACCTTTTAGAATAGGTAAACCTTTAGTATTTCATTAAACTACTTCCGACATTTGAAGCTCTTTCAGCAAGGAAATGTTAAAATTAAACGTCACTCTGCACTCTTCAACCAGCTTCATACACAACAGACTTGCTGGAATAAGATTAACGAACAGTAACTAAATTACACAATACGTCGATTAAAAATTTACCGAGAGTGCAAGGGGCTGAATTAGTTAAGAAAAATATGCAGGAAGGCTTGTGACATTCATTTTATACATATTGTATTGTAACGGCAATTATTCATGTCAGTCAAATTTACGGTTCGGAAGCTAGAACGGAAAGTATTATTGGGTGACTGGAAACTATTTCATGCATGAAGTTCTCGCTCCCAATAGAACTAACCTCTACGTTTCACAATATTTTTTGTCACATACCAACTGATGTAGGACAATATTCTGGTAAACGTCTGGAATCCTATTATTACAGTAGTCACGAAGAAGTTGGAAATAATAGACAGTTGAACAAATACTGCACCACCGAAGGGAAGAATGGTGCTCAAGGAAGGTCCCAAGAAAACCGTTTGCATTAGAGAACGAATAGAACAGTGTAATTTATATACTTCCCAAAACAGTAGGCCAACATTCCATAAATTTTAAGTCACTAAGTATGCAAGTGAATTCAATCAATTGTATACGTCCTACAAATACGAATTCATATGCATAGGTATTTTTATGTATCAATATGCCAACAAAAACCTCTGCACATTAAAATAAACCTCTGAAAATTCCCAACCCTGATGAACCCCAGATTCATATTAATGGTTTGTTATCTCGACTATTAACCAAAATGGTTAATAAAATGGCTTAAATGCATTAGGTTTAGCCTACAGTGTAGGTGCACCGAAGAAGAAAGTGAATTTGAAAGCACGAGCTTCATCACCTTGTACACCTGGGTTTATAGTAGCGGTACCCAACCTTCACATGAGAAAACAACACTTTATCAATTTATCATGTGCCATAAGTACAAGGTTTTTTTAAAGCGTCAAGAAACTTTCTTACGAAAAAAATTAATTAGGAAAATGGCGACTTCTGTAGCACCTTACTTAAATTTACAGTAGTGGTGTTGCAATGCTACTGAATTATACATTAGCCAATTTTAGTTAAACTATTTTCCTTAATTGAAGTGGTTTTGTGAGGTAAACATTCTGAGGACTAAAGCATTTTCCTTTACCACCCAAAAGTGTCATATAGTTGCTGCTAAATCAATCAAATCAATACTTAGCAGCTACGAAATAAAGTGAACTTCGTACAAGTTATCTTCAGTCCAGAACTAAAATAGATCTCATCTCAGACTAATCAAATAAAGAATAAAATACATTTGTTTAAAAGTTAAATAGAATGAACCTAGAGCTGGGAGCGTACATATCTGCGATAAGTAAATTGTATGTTCGTACTTATAATCGCGGAAAAGTTAGTCGTGATAGCTTGAGTAAAATATTAATCTTTTTTTTTTGAGTTGCACGCAGTTGTGTAAGTATAAAATGGGTCAGAATTTTCCTTGAATTAAAAGAAAGTTGCGCACATTAATTTTCCCTGTGACAGGGAAGTAGCATGAAATGGTTGAAAAACTCGAAAAAGTTACTTTTCGTATGTAGACTCAGTGTCATCTGCCCGTATGACTGGATTAGCTATCACACGCCACTGTAAAAGTTTTGTAACCATTGGTTATAGAATTTCAAACCATACGTTCTTCCGGTTTACTAAACTCTTGAAGTCTTAATCTTTCTTTCTTAAAATGAAGAGTTTTAGTGATTGCCAAGTTTGAAATCGTGCTTCAGATGAAAAATAAATTTATAAATAGTTTCATGTTCTCTAAGATTGTGTAACATGTTGTCTTATTTTTTTTGAGTTGTGTTATACAGAATTTGGAGACATAATGTTTAAGGTTATGCGATGCAATGTGAATTCAAATCAAACAACAATGACTACCTAAACTAATTATTATATTTAGAGAAAAATATTTTAACGTGAATATTAAAAAGAAACGCATAAAATTAAAAAGATAAATTTTAGATACGCATTCTGACACAGACTTGATTGTTTTTCGGAAGTTTTGTGCGCTAGTTTTGTAAAGAACTAGGTGATACCACTGGTACCTGAATAAATGAATGCTGGACGTGAAAGAAAACAGAGAGGTCGATATGGAATTAATGTATCCATATTAATAGATTGTATCTGTTATATGTTGGACTAATTTAGGCACGGCTGATTGAATAGTTTTATAGAAACTTCACCCTCGGTTAATAACGTCTAGAAGTTTATCAATGAAAATGTAAATATATGTTATTTAAGTAATACTCTTAGTCTATGTCTTTTCGTGATGTCTGAATTCTGAAGTTTCTTCCTGTTTGTACTTTTGCGACGATTAAAGACTGAAGAGCATGCTTGTATAATTAATGATAAAATTTGTATGAGCAGGTAATATATTTATTGTTACTCCTAAGCTGGCNATTAATGATAAAATTTGTATGAGCAGGTAATATATTTATTGTTACTCCTAAGCTGGCTACACTTCTCCATTACCCCGAACAGGGCGGCTTTCTATTTTTATTCACCGTGCTCAGGACCATATCCGCTAACGATCAACGCATTTCAACCTAAATAATTTACTAATGTTGACCTCTACTAAAAACTAGTCTTCGTTCATAAAAATAACCAGTGAGCTAGTGAAAATTGCTAAAATAGCAGACTTAACAACCTGACCAAAACCAGCTTAAGCCAATTAAGATATTTTCTTTCTGTTTCTGTTAGTTTCGCTAGTAAATGCAAGTCAACAAAAAGCTTTACTTCCCTACAAAATGATAGAAATCTATAACCAAAAAAGTGCTCATTCTGATATGCTTGTTGATTTTTTCCATGTTAGGCGATGTCTGTTTTATTTATAATGTTTTGCGTGCTCCTCTGATGTAGCATTGACATTTATCAAAGTGATTCTAGCATAAGTAATTATAATTCTTGCGAAATCATTCTTTACAAAATAACAAAAATGAAAGCAAAGGCAACATATTAAGCTTCTGTAAATAACTGCGTTTAAATTTTAATGTTGGGGAGATTGAGATGGCAGAAGTTTTCCTGTTTCACTCTAAAGGAGGTTGGAAATAGATGAAAGAAAAATAAATGCT